>VHKM01000161.1:0-67500 GCA_007210695.1 Neogobius melanostomus
CAGACTCAGTCTGTGGGTCAACTACTGGTTATCTTCAGGAGGCGGGTCAAGTCCTGGTGGAGTTAGCAATTCACCCCTTTCACTTTCTTCTTCAGAATTGATAGGCGGTGTCTGTACCACAGGAATAGGAGGCATCTGTGGTACAGGAGGATTGTCTCTGTCAGTCCAGTTGCGTCGACTCTGCACGTTAACCCTAGCATTGTCTCTAGAAGGTAACAGGAAGTGGTCACTTGTGTTCCTCGGGGACCGGGCTTGTCTGAGGCATGTCAGGTTGACTACAGTCAGTCTCTCTCCCCACATGTCCAGTCTCTCTGGGAAATCTAAACCAGTACCCTCCTGTATTCTCATCAGAGTCTGAGTCGCTTGAGTCACTTTTCTGTCTGTTTTGATCACTTAACTGAACCCTTCTCTGTCTCTGTCTCTTGGGTGCTTGCTCGGGTCTGGGAGGTGGAGCTTCAACTAGGAGGTCATTAACCAGTAATAGGAGGTTACGATGTAGAACCCTAGTCTTAGTCCCATCACTGTTCTCGGGGTAAACTGCATAAACTGGATTATCGCCTACTTGCTCTTTAACCAGATAAATGGTCTTCTCCCAGTAAGAACGTAGCTTCCCTGGTCCCCCACGTTCACTCAAGTTTCTTACGAGGACCCTATCTCCGGGCTGCAAAACTACACCCTTGAGCTTCTGTCATAGTAGGACTTGCCTCTAGCACTGGACAACCTACTTTTCTCACTGGCTATCTGTACGCTTCTATCATCCTTTTGCCCACTTGTCTGCATAGTTTTGTGTGACACTGTCTGTTTCTCCCCAACTAAACCAAACAAGATGTCTACAGGAAGACGCGGGTGGTGTCCATACAGTAGAAGTGGGGGAATACCCTGTGGACTCATGACGCGTACAATTGTAAGCGTGAACTATGTGTTGTAAGTGGTCTTTCCAGTGTTCCTTTCTTTCTCACCTAGTGTCCTTAACATCTGCAAAGTGTCCTATTAAACCTCTCGGCGGGGTTACCTTGAGGATGATACGGTGACGTTCTCGAGTGCCCAGTACCTGACTTCTCTCTCAAGGTCTTGAAAAGCTCATTTTCAAACTCGCGACCTTGGTCGTGATGAAGTCGCGCTGGGTATCCGAAGCGTGGGATGAACTCTCCGAAGATCCGCTCAGCTGCTGTCTTTCCAGATTTGTTTTTGGTCGGATACGCCTGGGCAAACCTGGTGAAGTGGTCTACAACGACGAGGATGTACTCATATCCCCCTCTGCTTGGCTCCAGATGAAGGTAGTCGATGCAGACCAAGTCCAACGGCGAGCTGGATGTGATGGTGCCCATAGGAGCACGTACATGGGTTGTCGGTTTCTTGTTGATGATGCATGGACATTTTCTGGTAACATAGTCCTCTACGTCCTTTTCATGTACGGCCAGTAGAACCTCTCCCTCGCCAGCGCAAGTACTCTCTCTGTGCCAATATGTCCCATGTTGTCATGTAGATGTTTTAACACAGTCTCTTTGTATTTGGCTGGGAGAACAAGCCGTTTCCTGTCATTTGTTTGCCTGTACATGAGTCCATTTTCAAATGTAGTTTGTTCCATTCCTGCAACATCTTCTTGTCGATTTACTCACTGTGTTTCTGATGTCATTCGTTAAAACAGTCGTTTTCTCTTTTAGTCTTATTATATCACCCACAGTTTTGTCTCTTTTTGTGCTTTAGCAAGCTCATCTTGGCTTATCGCGGGAACCAGGGACTGTGGTTCTTGCGTTGCATTTGTGACGAGAGCTAGGGCCGCACCCACGCAACATCACCTTCTTGAGCTGCTCTGGCTCCATTCCACGTTGCATGAATCACTTCAGGTGATAGTTCTTCAGTGCACTCATTAACATACTTGTCGATATTGATGGGCAGGCGTGACAGTGTATCGGCATCAACATTTGTCTTGCCAGGCCTGTACTTGATCTCAAAGCGAAAGTCTGACAGTTCTCCGACCCAGCGATGCCCCACAGCATTGAGCTTGGCAGTACTCATTACATAAGTTAACGGGTTGTTGTCAGTATAGATGGTAAAGTATGGGGCGTAATACAGGTAGTCTCTAAAACGCTCGCACACTGCCCATTTGAGTGCAAGAAATTCTAACTTGCCACTATGGAGACGATAATTCTTTTCGGCTGGTGACAGTGTTCTGGAGCCGTACCTACCACCCTTAACTTCCCGTCCTGGCGCTGATAAAGAACAGCACCAAGGCCCTGTTCTGAGGCATCTGTGTGGAGGCAGAATGGTGAGTTGAAATCCGGGTAGGCCAGAACTGGAGGGTTGTGAGCGTGTCAATTAACTGTTCTAGCACTTGCTGGTGTTCATTAGTCCACTCAACAGGGGCCCTGGATGACAATTGGGGACCTTTGTTCTTTGGCTGGTGGAATTGCTGGATTGACACGCCGGGTTTGACTTTCAACAGTTCATAGACGGGCTTTGCGATACGCGAAAAGTCCTGTATGTAGCTCCTATAGTAACTTAAGAAGCCAAGTAGACGCCTTACATCGCCGACTGTCTGGGGTGTCTTTGTCTTTAGAGATGCACTGCATCTAGGTCTTTTGGATCGATTCTCACACCCTCAGCAGATACAAGGCGGCCTACGTACCTTACTTCTCTGCGAAACAGTTCACATTTTTCAGGCCTCAGTTTAACACCATGTCTCTGGAGTGCTCTCAAAACTTGTCTAACGCCCTCAACGTGCTCTTCAAATGTTGGAGCGTAGCACAAATGTCGTCCAAGTATGGGATACAGCAATTGTCTCTGAGTGAACTTAACATCTCCTCCATACTTCTTTGAAAGGCGGCAGGCGCGTTAGAAAGGCCGAAGGGTATCCGTACCCACTCGTAGAGCCCCCAGGGAGTGACAAAGGCTGTGAGGTGACGTGAGCCTTCCGCCATAAATCCCTGGTGGTACGCCTTGCCCTGATCGAGAATACTGAACCATGAGTGCCCCCCAGAGTGTCGGTCAGGTCTTGGATCCGAGAGAGAGGGTGCTTATCAGGGACGGTCTTCTGGTTCAGCAGACGGTAGTCTATACAAAGGCGTAACGAGCCGTCCTTTTTGCGGACGCAGACAACAGGAGCAGCATACGTGATTTTGATTTAACAATCCACCCTTTGCGAGGAGGTCCTGTATGTACTCTTTCACTTCAGAAAACAACGGCTTCGGGACAAAGCTTTTTGCACAGGGATGTCGTCTTTGAGGTTGAGTGACATTTGTAAGCTAGGAATGCAGCCGATATCATTAGCGTCCTTTGCAAAAGCTGCTGACTCCTCGTACAACATTTCTCTACAGTCTCTTGTTGCTGTTTCTCAAGATGGCTTAGGTCTACAGAAGGCAGCCACGACTTTTGTGGAGGGTCCACTTCAGCCTGAGCAACAGTAACCGTCTCTGTTTTAGTGTTTATGTCAAAGGATGAGTCTGTCTCTATCACTTTCTTAATTGGCTGTATGTTACCAATAGCAGTCTTTCTTGTCAAAACAATGTCATGCTTTGTATGGTTTTCTAGCGGCACAGTTACATAAGGCACTTTGCCGGGCTGGATTTCTAAAAGTCCTTCCCCTAGTCCTAGCTGCTGTAACTGGGCACAACTCTCTTCAGGCTCAAACAAAACTAAAGGCTCACTCGGGTCGAGCTGAGGTGGGACTTTACACTTTACCCAAGTAGTACTGCCTGCAGGATTATAGTGTCTTTGTAACCCACTCTTAAGCGTCCTTGAGCTGTGTTCTCTTGGCGTGTATGGATGAAGTGTACTATGCCCTGTGCTTCGTCGACTGGAATAGACAGTGCACCCCCAAGTAGCTTAGCTAAGTTAGAAGCAGCCTGCTCTGGACTTCCTTGAATCAACACTTCCACTACATTAAAGCCAATGAGTGGTGTGTCTAAGGGCACTGAGCTGACTAGAAATGGCACGTTCATAAGCTCTGGGTCTTCGTTGCCTGGTAAATTTACAGTTAATATTACCACCCATCAAAAGGTAGACATTTCCCATTAACTGCATAGATCTTTGGCACTTTCCCATAGTCCATTAACTCCATAAGCTCTGATATCGGGCGGACATTAACATCTGGAATGTACCTATTTCTCCAAGCCCTGTCTATCAAGCTAACCTGAGCCCCAGTATCTACAAGAGCAGTAACAGTTAAACCATTAAGGAGACATTTGGTTGTTGCTTTCTTCCCTATTAGTCTCACTATTGGCTCGTTGTTACCTACTGTGGCTTTTGGTGTCTCATTTCTGTTATCTTTGAGTCTCTGTTTCTTGACTTTGGCTTGGTTCACTTTTGTCTTGTATTCAGATGCAGTCTCTGTATGCAAGTGGGACTCGGGGGCTGTCCCGGTTACCGCTTGTCCCTCCGCAGCAACCGGCTCTCGTTTCCCTGCTGCTTTGGACGCTTCAGGCAGCCAATCGCTCGGTGACCTTCCTCGCCGCATGAGAAGCAGTGGTTGCAGCTTTTGGAGCCCACCTGTACACACTTAGAACATGCATAAAGTCTCTCAGTTTTAGTTGCAGATGGTCTAGTTGCACTGTGAAATGCTCTTTTTGCACTTTCTCTGCCAGTGAATCTACTATTTTAGTGAGCGCATCAATCTTCTCCTCGAGTTGTTTTACTGTGTCAACTTTTGGTTTTTGGTCTGCAGTCTCTTTCTTTGTCTGTTTTGCTTTTCCTTCGTCCGCTTGGACGACGTGAGCACTGACTTGTTTTCCTCGTTGTGTTGAGCCTAGTCTGCGATGACGCTCAGATTCTTCACTGGTCACTTTCATTACATGTTTCAAGATTGTTTCATCTGTAATTGACTGATCTGCAAGCAAAGGCTTAAGCTCTCTTCTAATGTCATTGTCCTTGTGTCCTATTCCCTGATAAACTGTATGCAGGAAGACACCTTGAACGGTTTCTGGAGTATACTTAATCTCAGATTCAGACTTTTTGGACTCGAAAAGGATTCTTTGTTTCAAGCCAATCACACGGTAGAGGAACTGTTGTGTTGTCTCATTGTCTTCTGTTTTGCGCAGATCAACTCCTGGAACAACTCAGTGCTATTTCTCTCTCCCAGATGTGACTGCAGGAATCCCTTTAACTCTACAACTGTCATGTCTTCTTTGTTTACTAACATGTCCTTGAAATCTCCCGGTTTGATAATCTTCAGCACACCCCTAACAATCTCAGTGTCTGTGAAATTGTCCTTTATGCCTTCCTCTATCTGCCTGCACACACTGTTATAACTGATATCAGATGTGTTATCCCCACTTGGCCTCCCTGAACCTTAAACTCGCGTCTTGGAAGGTAAGGCAGGTCTTTGAGAGAAACTACAGGGCTAGGAGGAGGTCTGGCATCACCGTGTGGCATTTGGAGTACATGAGCTTGTTGCATTGTGGGAGTTTTCACAAAATCTTGCAATGTCTTACTAACCCTCTCGTAGTCTGAAATCATTTTACGGACTTCTTCTTGCGAGATGCTAGGGCTAGTGTTGCTAGTGTCCATGGACGTTTGAACTGTATTTGACTGGCTAGTCTCTGAGGAAGGAGGTGGGGCATGGGCTGGTGTTGACGTTTCCACATTCGTCTCCCCAACATCTGGCGGCTTGTCGGCAGCGAGTAGAAATTCATCTACTATGTCCTTTAGTGCTAACAACTCTCCCAACCCTCTGTCCTCAGCTTTCAACATTGCTTCACTGTACATGAAGGAGTTGATGTACTCGAAGCTTCCTTCTGCGTCCCCACTTGACAGCTTTGAAGGATCCTTGCCTGGTACTGGACCCACATTTGAAGCAATGTCGAAGAGTTGATCATGCGACAGGGCAAGCAGGCTCTTCCTGATGTCCCACACCAGGCTCTTCCTCTCGCTGTCGGACATGATGCTTTCTTGGTTGCTCCGCGATGAGCGATTCTCAGCTAGATCTCTTCCGGCGGTGGAAGGCAGCTGCTCCGCTTTACATCAGCTCTCCTTGGACAATCAGCTCTGCAGCAGGTCTTAAAGATGAGTGAGGATCAGCTCCATTGGCGATGTGGAACCAATCCCCGTACGGGCCACCAAGAATCTGTAACAGACCCAGGTTTTGGGCCTGTTGGGCAGATTATATGTTCCTGTAAAACAGGGAAATGAATGAGACAGGCGACAGGTGAAGTTTCTCAATGCCTGGCTTCTGCCATATTTATTAATACAATGACATGTATCAAACTTACAGCTTTACAACAACTGTTCCCATATGCAAAATATGCAATAAAATGTCCTTCATGTACAGTAACTTAAATTACTTTTCACAATTACTCTTTTACATTGACAAAATACACAAATATGAATTACCTGTTTTTAATTACCTTTTAGCTATTAATTCTATTTAACTTATTTATCACTCATTTTAACCAATATCTTTTTAATATCCACAGCTGGACTGCTTTTTTAACATATAGTTAGCTTAGCTTAGCTAGCTTTAGCTTATCTCCGTCTAGCACGGCTCATGAATTGCATGGTAGTAACACATGCTTACTGGCAGGCTTAGCTTTAGCTTTTAACTTTCCAATATGCATATCCAATTTACTATAACTAGGTAACACTCTGCCAACGGCATATAAACACATACACATGTCAGGATACCATCTGGAGCTTATATTACCCAAAAAAAGGAGCTTTCAATAAAATATACCAACACAAAATGGCGCCCGCGGCGTTGCCTTGACTTAGCTTTTTCACGTCTTTTCACATGTTCAAAACTAAACAAAAATACAGTGTTTATCGACTGATTTATAATGACACTTTAGCTGTGTTTCTTATAAGTACTTTCCGACCCATTTCATGTGGTTTATACTCGTTTACTAACCTGTAAAACAGGGAAATGAATGAGACAGGCGACAGGTGAAGTTTCTCAATGCCTGGCTTCTGCCATATTGAAGAAGGAGGGCCTATGACATCACCATACCGTCTCACGGAGTAATGTGCCACCTTCTGGTGTGAGTGTGTAACTACAACTAAAACAAAGTTATTTCCCCAAATCAGTCTTTCTCTTAAAATCCAAAACAAATAATAATGTGAATACACATTAGTGTGTCACATAAGCCCTACATACTGTAGTGCATTAAGAAGCCAGGATGTAGAGCGGGTCCATTGAAGAGGGCAGTAACTCCCCATCAACAAACCCCCACCCAGCTGCCCTAACTAGCTGTATTTGTGGATGATGTTCCCATGCTTAGTGGTGCGTTAAAAGACGAGGTTTATGAGCCCGCTGGGAGGGTCCCTCTCAGCAGATCCATAACTCGCTTATCCTAATTCTCAATTTGTAATTTAGAGCAATAGAATGACAACCGTTCAGAGCAACAACACTGTCTTAGTTAATAGAATGCAAATGCAATTTAATTCTACAACTCCCCCTTGTGGCAACGTGAATCTTCTTCTCTGTACTTTTCAAAAGTCTTTTGTTTGTATTTATATTTGAACAGGTTGATATTTGGACTTCGTTTCAACTCCATTTCCAGTTTATTCCACAATTGTACACCATTAACTGTCGGACTAAAACTTTTCAAAGTTGAGCTATGTTTCTGAATCCTAAAGTTCAATTCATCACGTAATTCATAACGACCAGTACGTTCTTGGAACCTTCTTTGTATTTGGCCTGGTAACAGTTTATATCTTGCTTTGTATAACATCTGTACTGTTTGGAACTCAACAATGTCACAAAACTTCATGATCTTTGATTTTAAAAATAATGAGTTTGTGTGGTCCAAAAACCCAACTTTATGAATTACTCGGATAGCTCTTTTTTGCAACATTACTATTGGTTTTAATGTGTTTTTATAAGTACTACCCCAAACCACAGTACAATAATATAAATATGGCAAAATCAGAGAACAGTATAAGATATGTAGAGCTTTGATGTTTAAAATGTGCTTTGCTTTTGCTATTACTGCAATGCTTCTAGAGATTTTCGTAGATATATATTTAATGTGCGATTTCCAAGTCATTTTATCATCTATAATAACACCAAGGAATTTGATTTCATGCACCCGCTCTATAACAACACCCTCTATCTGAATTGCTTCCTGAGCATTGAAATTACGATTGCCAAATATCATCATTTTGCTTTTACTCAGATTTAGAGATAGTTTATTTTGTTTTAACCACTTATTGACACTTTTGAGTTCCAAGTTAACAATCCGACACAGTTGCTGTAAGTCGTCACCTGATGCAAAAATATTTGTATCGTCTGCAAACAAGATGAATTTAAGTATTTGAGAAGTTTTACACATGTCGTTAATGTACATGTTAAACAATTTTGGGCCCAGAATGGACCCTTGAGGTAAACCACACACAATTTCTTGACAACTCGACTGATAATCACCAATTTAACTTAAATAATTAAATTATTTAATTTAAATAACTGGTAACCCACTTAAGAGCTACCCCCCTAATCCCATAATGTTCTAGTTTATTAATTAATATATCATAGTTTATTGTATCAAACGCTTTACTCAGGTCAATAAATAACCCTATTGCATATTTCTTCTTGTCTACAGAATTAGTTACTTCATCGATTATATCAAAGAGCGCGTGTAAAGTTGAGTGATTATTCCTAAAACCAAACTGATTATCAGAGAGTAATTTATTACTTTCAATAAAGCTCTCAAGTCTAGAGTTAAAAACCTTCTCTAAGATTTTGGAGAATTGCGGTAAAAGGGAAACAGGCCTGTAGTTTGTGAAGAGATGTTTATCTCCTGCCTTGAACAGAGGAATCACTTTTGCTACTTTCATACTTTCAGGAAATTGTCCAGTTTGCAGAGACAGGTTACAGATGTATGTTAATGGCTTAGAGATACTTTCAATAACAGTTTTTAAAGTTTCATATCCATGTCATGGTAATCTGTCGAGGTTTATTTTTACACCCTTTAACAATGTCCAGTATTTCCTTTTCCTCCACAGGTTTGAGGAACATGGACAGAGGATTTGTGTCTATCAGTTCACAATTATAGTTCTCAATATTTGTAATTTTTGCAGCAAGATTTGGTCCAACATCTACGAAGAATTTATTAAATGTATCGACTACTTCATTCATATTATTTAAAGTGTTATCCTCATCTTTGAAATATTGTGGATAATTAATCGTTCTTGGTTTATTTCTAATTAAACTATTTAAGATATTCCATAAACCTTTAATATTATTCTTATTGCTATCTAACAACTTATTATAATAATCCTGTTTACATTTTCTAATGATACCTGTCAGTTTATTTTTATATTTCTTATATTTATCTTCTGCTTCTTTTGTTCTTTTATTTATAAATTTTTTGTAAAGTGAATTTTTTTTCTTGCATGCATTTAGCAAACCCTTAGACATCCATGTTTTATCTTTACACTTTCTGTTATTACTGTATTTTTTCGTTGGACAATTTTTATCATAAACCTTTTGGAATACTTGCACAAACTCATCATAAGCTTTATCAGTGTCAATCTCTCTGTATATATTACTCCAATCTTGCATCAATAGTTCCTTATTAAGTGCATCGATAGTTTTCTCTGTTTTTACCCTTCTAAACCAGTGCATGGTTTCCTCTTTATTGTTTTGATCTTCATTTTTGTATGTTACAAAAACTGGCAGGTGGTCACTAATGTCATTAATCATTAATCCGCTGATTATATCAGCTTCTATTTCATTTGAAAAAATGTTGTCAATTACAGTCGCACTATGGGTTGTAATTCTGATCGGTTTGGTTATTAGAGGAAACAAACCTATGCTGAATAAGGTATTTATAAATTCGTCCGTCTTTTTGTGTTTATTTGGATTTAACAGGTCGATATTAAAATCTCCCCCCACAAACATGACTTTCTGATTTGAGCTTGAAAAGTGCTCCTCCATCCAATTAGAAAACAACTCTATGTCGGAGCCAGGAGTCCTATAAATACAACTTACAATAATATTTTTCTTTTTTTCCCTTGCAATTTCTACAGTAAGGCATTCAAGTACATCATCCACTGCCATAGACTTATTTTCGATTACTTTATAACTATAGTTTGAGTCTACAAACATAGCTACGCCCCCACCATGCTTGTTTCGTCTGTTCATACTTGTAAACTCATAACCTTCGATACTAAAGTCCATTTCTCTGTTATTATGAATCCATGTTTCTGTTATTAAAATTACATTAAATGGCTTTGAAAACTGTTTTAGATAGCTCTTGATGTGGTCAATGTTAGCATATAAGCTTCGACTGTTGAAGTGGATTACAGAAAAAGCATTAACGTTCTTGAATTTGCAATTATAAAGGTCCTCTGTGTAATACTGACAGTCATTGACAGATGTTGTAAAGAAGTTATGTTCAGGGTCGATGTCGTTCTCGGTGTTCTGTAAATCATATTGAGCAAATTTAAAATCCAGGTCGATTGTTTCCTTAATTGTCCTTCTTGAGAGATCTAAATCTAAGTTTCCAATAGTACTTTGTGTGTCCGAATAAAAATGAGATTTACTTGTCTCTGATGACGTCATCTCTATGTGACAGTGATTACCTGGTGGGAAGTGCCTTAAGGTTTGGGATGTGAGGTCGCTCTGATGACGTCCTCAGTTGCGACCGTGTTTGCTTCAGTCAGTGCAGCGGCATGTTCGGCGCCTCCTCCGGTAAGCCAGTAAGTAATTTTATAGTTGCGATAAAGTTCACCGTCAACATAGAGCTTATCGATGAATAGTTTAGTTTTCCTTCCCGCGGCTCTTGCCTCGGCCAACACCGGCTGGAGCAGCCTCCGTCTCCGAATGATCTCGGGGGGAAACTGATCACTCAGGGAGAACCCAGACCCTTTGAGCTCCTTGGCTTTCCCCATGATGTTAGACTTGTGCCTGGGATCGAGAAGCTTGGCCACAATAGGACGATTCCGGGATTCTCCTTCACGATATTGGCCTAGGCGATGTGACCGCGCCAGCTGGATTTCTCGGACCTCAGAGTCTCCCATCTTTAGGTGAGTTTTGAGAAAGGACTTCACTAGTTGTTCTGTTGTCTGGTAGGTTTCCTTCGTAAAAGCCATTAACACCTGGATGACTGTAAATTACCTCCTCCTTAACCCTGATAAAACCGAGGTTATTATATTAGGTCCTCAAAAACTGAGAGTCTCTATCTCAGCAGATCATCTCCCTGGATAATGTTAGCGTATCGACGAGCTCTACAGTAAAAAACCTTGGAGTTCTGTTTGACCAAGACCTCTCTTTTAAAACACATATAAACCAGGCTTGTAAAATTGCGTTCTTTCACCTGCGCAACATTGCTAAAATACGAAATATCCTATCTAAGAGTGATGCAGAAAAACTTATTCATGCCTTTGTTTCATCAAGGCTGGACTACTGTAACTCCCTGCTAGCAGCGTGTCGTAAAAGTTCCTTAAAAAGTTTTCAATTAGTTCAAAATGCAGCTGCAAGATTGTTAACGCGTACAAAAAGAAGAGAACACATTACACCTGTGCTAAAGTCTCTCCATTGGCTTCCTGTTGAGTTTAGAATCAAATTTAAAATCCTGCTCCTCACATTTAAAGCCATAAAGGGTATGGCTCCGCTCTATCTCCAAGACACTATTGTTTCATATCAGCCAACCAGAGCACTCCGCTCTCAAAACTCAGGGCTACTAGTGATTCCTCGGGTCTCCAAAATCACTGTAGGAGGAAGAGCCTTTAGCTCCAAGCTCCGGTTTTATGGAATAAACTTCCAGCTCACATTAAAGAAGCAGACACAGTCCCTACATTTAAGACTAGGCTCAAAACGTACCTCTTTGAATTAGCTTATGATCAGATCAGTTAGGTAAAGCTCTAACCCACAGCCTGAAGTAAAGCTGCCTTAGGAGAAACACTGCTGTGGGAATTACAGTACACTGAGCGCTATCCTCTTCTTCTTACTGCAAACTTTGTCTCATTATGATACAATATTTATTTTATCTGTAGTCTGTTCATTACTATTCACATGGTGTCTCCTGTCCCACTCCCCCTTGGGAGTGCCTGTCTAGATCGAATGGAGGAACCCAGCTGAACGGAGGAACCCTGCCTACTGGATTGACAACAAGGACTGGATGGTCTCGATCCTGGCCCTTCTGCTGAAGGGACTCCATCGGCCTGGGTCTCTATAGCCTGTCCGTCCATGGGAGTGGATCTTTCCAGCTTCTGTGGTTCTTCCCGAGGTTTCTCGTTTCTCCCACCGGGTTTTTGAGTTTTTCCTTGCTGTGCTGGAGAGTCTAAGGACAGGGGACACCCGCGCCGCTCGTCGCCACCCACTGCTGACACTTATTTGGACATTATGTTTGCCTGGATACTTGATTTAAATGTTGTAATCTGTAAAGCACTTTGTGATACCTTTGGTATGAAAAGCGCTTTATAAATAAAGTTTGATTGGTTTGATTGAGTTTGATTTTGGATTCAAATCTTGATTACCTGTGTCTTACAGAGACTTGGTTAACATCCACCACTCCTTTATCCGTGTTTACAATTCCTGGATACAATGTTTACAGACGGGACAGAGGAAAGGGGAAAGGAGGCGGAGTCTTAATCTACGTGAAAGACTGCATCAATAGTCATCAAATTAACATTCCAGTGCAAACTTTGGAGTGCGTCGGTGTTACTATAACCCTTTCAGCACAAATGTCATTCATTTTACTTGCTGTATATCGACCACCAAATGCGACAAATGAATTTTATTCTGGCTTAGCTGAAATACTTAAAAAATATGAAAGAAAAGAAACTGTTAATGGGTGATCTGAATATAAACTGGCTTGATAAAATGAGAAAGAAAAAACTTAAGGATATCACAAACTCGGTACAAATGACTCAAATGATAAACAAGCCAACTAGACTAACAAAAAACTCCCAAACCTTGATTGACCTAATATTTACAAATAAACCAGATAGGATTACCAAAACATACAACTTAATAACAGGTTTGTCAGATCACAACCTCACTCTAGTTGCTAGAAAAATGAATAAATCCAGGTATAGGGATAAACAGCAAACAAATAATCAAAATAAAATACTCCATATTCCATCCATCCATCCATCCATCCATCCATTTTCTTCCACTTGTCCGTTGCCAGGTCGTGGGGGCAGCTGTTGGAGCTGCCCAAATCACATTGCACCAGCCCTATGGCTCCTCCTGCAGGTGGTGGGTCCACAGAAGGACGGCCTCATGGTTCTAACCGGGCCTGTTGGTCTCCCATAAGGGGCTTCTGAACCGCTCTTTGTCTGACCCGTCACCTAGGACTTGTTTGCCATGGGAGACCCTACCAGGGGCACGAAGCCCCCGACTACATAGCTCTTAGGCTCATTCAGGTGCTCAAACCCCTCCACCACGTTAAGGTGGCGGTTCCAGGAGGGGTACTCCATATTCCTAAGAGAAATCAGATTGCACTGATGAATGATTTAAATGAAATAGATTGGGAGTGCAAAGTTGACAGTAAAGGCTGTGAATATACATGCAGTAATATTACTTTAACCTTACAGGAGACTGTTGCCAAATATACACAATTAAAGAGAAACAAAACTAATAAAAAGAAACTGCCATGGTTTGGTAGCCCCCTTTGGGATCTAATGAAGCAGAGAGACCTGGCACTTAAAACCTTTCTTAAATCAAAATTGACCACTGATCATTATATATATAAAAGTTTAAGGAACAAGGTTACCATGCAGCTTAGAAAAGCCAAGGCAAACTTTTATTTAAATCTGATTAAAGATGCAAACGGCAATAGTAAACTCCTTTGGAAAAGTATGGATAAATTACTTGGAAAAGAAAAAACTAATTGTGACCATATACAACTTAAAATAAATGGAATTACTCAAAATGACAATGCAGAGGTAGCAACACATTTTAATGATTATTTTTTAAATTTGGCAGATATATTTGGCAGATATGTTCCCGAAACCAAATTGTGTATATAACTGTAATTGTAATGAGTCATTTCTTAAATTATCGAATGTAGATGAAGGCACAGTTTTAAAAGAAATATCACACTTAAATAATAGTAAATCTAAAGATATTTTCGCCATTGATACTGTGTTTTTAAAAGAGCACAAACAAATTTTAACTCCAGTGCTAACTAAAGTCATAAATCAGTCTATAAATGAGAGTATCTTCCCTACAGCTTTGAAAACAGCTATAGTAAAGCCCATACACAAGTCAGGAGACAAGCTCCAGGTCTCTAACTATCGACCTATAAGCATCCTTCCTACTATCTCCAAAGTCTTCGAAAAAGTTGTTGCGGCGCAGCTTGTGGAACATCTTGATTACAATGCTGCATTACATCCTCTCCAGTTTGGTTTCAGAAAACGATACTCAACGGAGACTGCTTGCTGCTATTTAATAGAGGAAATAAAATCCAGTCTGGATAGTGGAGGAGTCGTAGGGGCGGTCTTTCTTGACTTGCGTGAAGCCTTCGATACAGTAAACTATGAACTGCTGATAGATAAGTTAACACATTTCTCCATTAGCACAAGTACAATTAACTGGATTCAATCTTATCTCAGTGCAAGGCAGCAGTGTGTATCAGTAAATAATGTATCATCTCCGTTACGAGCATGCACTATAGGTGTGCCGCAGGGCTCTATATTAGGGCCCTTGCTGTTTTCTCTTTATATTAATGATTTTCCATCTGTATGTAATAATGCTAAAATGATAATGTATGCTGATGACACTGTTGTGTATACTCATGGTAAAACTGTTAAGGAAGTTGCCCAAAAGTTAACTGAGGAAATGAAATACATTTCCATTTGGTTGAAAAACTCTCATTTAACTTTGAATGTTGACAAAACGGTTTCTATGTTTTTCACAAACCGCCGTAAGTTCTCACTAGGGCTGCAACTAACGATTATTTTGTAATCGATTAATCTATCGATTATTATTACGATTAATCGATTAATCGCTTGGCTGTGAACGGTGTAGGAAAATTGTATTTTTTCAGTTTTTTTATCACATAAAGCTAATGTGGCATCGCTTGAAGACATGTTGATGTAGTAAACTTAAAGTATATCTTTCAAAAAACAGAAAAACCAAGGCACTCTCTGGTGAAGTTAAAATGCCTTTATTTTTATGGCATGTCTAAATGGACAAACATAGCCCCAACGCGTTTCAGCCTCAAAGGCCTTCTTCAGGGGGGTCAAACAGATTTAAAAGAACACCATCTGGGCTATATACAAGTATCCCACCAATAGGGTTCCTCCACCTAAACCAGGAAGAGTGACCAGGTAGGAAGTAACCTGTGCTTGCATAAACTCAGAACCAACACCAGGTGGTACTGAGAGTACCCACCCAGAGTACAACACAAATACCAATACACTGTAGAAACAATTTTAAATAGATATACATATGAAATCTTTAAAAAGAAAACATTCTACAAAAACTGTATAAATTATAAAAATACAGTGTAATCAATGTCTTCATTAAGACCAGGATGTTTTGTGGCTTGTAGAGTATAAATCCAATAGGTCTCCCGTTGTTTAAGTTTTTTCAAGCGATTCCCTTTTTGTATAGTGTCCGGTATACTGTATGATCTATTCCATGTGCTTGAAGACTTGCTGGGTTACTGTTATGGAAGTCCAAAAAATGTCTGGCCATTGGGTAGTTGAGGTTAGCCGTGCGAATAGCATACTTGTGCTCTGCCAACCTGTCCTGTAGGCGTCTCTTTGTCATCCCAATGTAAAACACTTTACAGCTATAGCACACCAGCCTGTAGATGACAAATGTAGTTTTACAGTTGATGAAATGCTTTATACTATATGTCTTGTCTGAATGAAAATCCAAAAATGTTTTAATTTGATGAATGTTGCTACAATGGTTACAGTTGCTACATTTGTATGAGCCACTAGGTTTAGATCCAAGCCATGTTTTTTTGATGGAAGACGGCTGGTAACTATGCACCAGTTTATCTTTCAGGGTGGGGCATCTTTTAAAGCTCACCAGCGGAGGGTCAGGAAAAATTTGACTTAGACTCTCATCACTTTCTATGAGAGCCCAGTTCTTTTTAATAATGTTCTTTATACTGTTCGCCTCACAGCTGTATGTGGTGCTAAAAATTGCACACTCTCTGCTAGTTTTGGAGGGATTCCTTTCAAGCAGGGCATCTCTGTTTAGATGCTCTACCTCCCGGTGAGCCTTTTGGAGGGTCTTGTCATTGTAACCTCTTTCTCGAAACCTATTGATCATTTCTCGGGATTTAATGTCAAACTCTCTGTCCTCATCACAGATTCTTCTGGCCCTTTGTAATTGGCCGTATGGTATATTGTTTTTAAGGTGTCTGGGATGACAGCTTTTGTTGTGCAGAATAGTATTCCTGTCTGTCGGTTTCCTGAACAAAGTAGAGTGTAAATTTCCCAAATCATCTTTATAGATAGTTATGTCTAAAAAGTTCACTTTTTCTTGACTGTATTCCAGTGAAAGCTTAATGTTAGGATTGATTCCATTCAAAAACTGGTGAAATTCAAGTAATTCAGACTCTGTTCCAGACCAAAATAAACAGACATCGTCAATATATCGTCCCCACCAAACAATGTACTTAAAAAATCTGTTCAGCTCAGCGTTGAAGATAAAATCTTCTTCCCATTTCCCCAGGTATAGGCCAGCATATGAAGGGCTGTAACATGCGCCCATTGCACAGCCTTTCACCTGTTTGAAAAGTTTATCCTCAAAAACAAAGATATTATTGTTTAATGTCCAACTTGTCAATGAAATCAAAACCTCATTGGGTGGCATTTCAGTACATGGACGATTACAGAGATAAAAGCTCAAAGCTGCCAATCCCTCTTCGTGGGCAATACTTGTATAGAGAGAGTTTACATCCATTGTGGCTAAAAAGGTCTCTGAGCCTATATGCTTTAGTTGTTTGATTTTAGAAAGGACATCAGTAGTATCCTGGATATAGGCTGGAAGTGTAGAAAGGTATGGCTTAATAAAATAATCAATATATTTTGAAATGGGTTCAGTAAGGCTATCATTACCTGAAATGACCGGTCTGCCAGGTGGATTATCTAGACATTTGTGGATCTTAGGTAACATGTAAAAGGATGCCATTCTAGGATGCTCATTTAAAAGAAATTTGAACTCTTGTTCAGAAAGCCAGTCTCTCTCCAGAGCTCCAGAAAGTATCTCTTTTAATTCAACTTTCAGGTCATCAGTGGGGTTATACGTAAGGCGTTTATAAAAATCTTCATCATCAAGTTGGCGATATGCCTCTTTCACATACATATCCTTGCTCCACACTACAACAGCACCACCTTTATCTGCTTTTTTAATTACAATGTCATCATCTTTCATCAGTGCTTCTAGAGCGCACTTTTCTTTGTATGAAAAGTTGTAATTCACTGGCTTCTTTTGATCAAGGAACAATCTATTTACTTCAAAATCTACTTTTTTTGCAAATGTATTTAAAGTAGCATTGTGAACCAATGGACAAAAGGTAGACTTAGGTTTAAATTGAAGTCTTTGATTATTCATACCAGTCTTACTCTTTGGAAGATGGACAACGGATTATCACAACTACCTCACTGATGGATGAACTCCCTAATTCACAATCTTCTCAGGATACTGTGAACAAAGCCTATACAAATTTGACACACCTTTTGGAGAAAGAGACCAGACTACACCTTAATTCGGTAACCCTCTCAGACTATTGGAGGAAGGGTCTCATCCCTAGAGGTTTAAGAATAAAGAAATTTCCAACGTTTGGAGAAGATAGGCTGAATTTTAGACAAAAATGGGAAGCTATCCTGAATAAATGCTCCTCTGATTTAATGCTCTTGCTAATTGAAGAATCGAATAAAGACAGAGAAGCGGTACTTAAGGACATTACTGATGTGAGGAAGACAATAGAAGAATGTGAAACAAATGTGAAGTGTGACCATTTGGAAGAGAAATTAAGAATCGACATTGAGAAATATACGCAGAACCTTAAACAGTACAAAATTAAGAAGTTTCAGAGAGATGAAACTGATTACAAAGAAGGAAAGGTTTACAACTGGAGAAAGACTACACAACGAAATACAGAAGCTGAACAATTTACAAGAATAAGGCCGAGATCTGTCTCCTTTAACCTCACAAGTAGTGAGGATGAAGATTTGGCCCATTCTTCTGCTACAATGGCTGCTGCAACATCCTCACATGATTTTTTAGGCCCCAAGACCGTCCACCCCTTTTATCAAAACCTTTGAGAGGAAAGGGACGCATAATGGGATGGGGCAGAGGAAAAGGAGGACACGACGTGGGAGGAAGAAACGCAGAACCCAGAAACACTCGGAGCAGAACCAGACACATGCAGTGATCAACATCTCCAAAAAGTCCCTGTCGGATGAGACGACTCAACTTCTTTCAAAAGGATTATCATTTGCCCCTACCTACTCTGCTAAGGAATTTGACACAAAAATCGACCTGTTCCGCTTCTACAGGAGTCTACACCTGAAGACATATTACAGATTAAACTCTGCATCCACTTCTTCGGACTCAGGTCAGACTGGTATGAATAATCAAAGACTTCAATTTAAACCTAAGTCTACCTTTTGTCCATTGGTTCACAATGCTACTTTAAATACATTTGCAAAAAAAGTAGATTTTGAAGTAAATAGATTGTTCCTTGATCAAAAGAAGCCAGTGAATTACAACTTTTCATACAAAGAAAAGTGCGCTCTAGAAGCACTGATGAAAGATGATGACATTGTAATTAAAAAAGCAGATAAAGGTGGTGCTGTTGTAGTGTGGAGCAAGGATATGTATGTGAAAGAGGCATATCGCCAACTTGATGATGAAGATTTTTATAAACGCCTTACGTATAACCCCACTGATGACCTGAAAGTTGAATTAAAAGAGATACTTTCTGGAGCTCTGGAGAGAGACTGGCTTTCTGAACAAGAGTTCAAATTTCTTTTAAATGAGCATCCTAGAATGGCATCCTTTTACATGTTACCTAAGATCCACAAATGTCTAGATAATCCACCTGGCAGACCGGTCATTTCAGGTAATGATAGCCTTACTGAACCCATTTCAAAATATATTGATTATTTTATTAAGCCATACCTTTCTACACTTCCAGCCTATATCCAGGATACTACTGATGTCCTTTCTAAAATCAAACAACTAAAGCATATAGGCTCAGAGACCTTTTTAGCCACAATGGATGTAAACTCTCTCTATACAAGTATTGCCCACGAAGAGGGATTGGCAGCTTTGAGCTTTTATCTCTGTAATCGTCCATGTACTGAAATGCCACCCAATGAGTTTTTGATTTCATTGACAAGTTGGACATTAAACAATAATATCTTTGTTTTTGAGGATAAACTTTTCAAACAGGTGAAAGGCTGTGCAATGGGCGCATGTTACAGCCCTTCATATGCTGGCCTATACCTGGGGAAATGGGAAGAAGATTTTATCTTCAACGCTGAGCTGAACAGATTTTTTAAGTACATTGTTTGGTGGGGACGATATATTGACGATGTCTGTTTATTTTGGTCTGGAACAGAGTCTGAATTACTTGAATTTCACCAGTTTTTGAATGGAATCAATCCTAACATTAAGCTTTCACTGGAATACAGTCAAGAAAAAGTGAACTTTTTAGACATAACTATCTACAAAGATGATTTGGGAAATTTACACTCTACTTTGTTCAGGAAACCGACAGACAGGAATACTATTCTGCACAACAAAAGCTGTCATCCCAGACACCTTAAAAACAATATACCATACGGCCAATTACAAAGGGCCAGAAGAATCTGTGATGAGGACAGAGAGTTTGACATTAAATCCCGAGAAATGATCAATAGGTTTCGAGAAAGAGGTTACAATGACAAGACCCTCCAAAAGGCTCACCGGGAGGTAGAGCATCTAAACAGAGATGCCCTGCTTGAAAGGAATCCCTCCAAAACTAGCAGAGAGTGTGCAATTTTTAGCACCACATACAGCTGTGAGGCGAACAGTATAAAGAACATTATTAAAAAGAACTGGGCTCTCATAGAAAGTGATGAGAGTCTAAGTCAAATTTTCCTGACCCTCCGCTGGTGAGCTTTAAAAGATGCCCCACCCTGAAAGATAAACTGGTGCATAGTTACCAGCCGTCTTCCATCAAAAAAACATGGCTTGGATCTAAACCTAGTGGCTCATACAAATGTAGCAACTGTAACCATTGTAGCAACATTCATCAAATTAAAACATTTTTGGATTTTCATTCAGACAAGACATATAGTATAAAGCATTTCATCAACTGTAAAACTACATTTGTCATCTACAGGCTGGTGTGCTATAGCTGTAAAGTGTTTTACATTGGGATGACAAAGAGACGCTTACAGGACAGGTTGGCAGAGCACAAGTATGCTATTCGCACGGCTAACCTCAACTACCCAATGGCCAGACATTTTTTGGACTTCCATAACAGTAACCCAGCAAGTCTTCAAGCACATGGAATAGATCATATACCGGACACTATACAAAAAGGGAATCGCTTGAAAAAACTTAAACAACGGGAGACCTATTGGATTTATACTCTACAAGCCACAAAACATCCTGGTCTTAATGAAGACATTGATTACACTGTATTTTTATAATTTATACAGTTTTTGTAGAATGTTTTTCTTTTTAAAGATTTCATATGTATATCTATTTAAAATTGTTTCTACAGTGTATTGGTATTTGTGTTGTACTCTGGGTGGGTACTCTCAGTACCACCTGGTGTTGGTTCTGAGTTTATGCAAGCACAGGTTACTTCCTACCTGGTCACTCTTCCTGGTTTAGGTGGAGGAACCCTATTGGTGGGATACTTGTATATAGCCCAGATGGTGTTCTTTTAAGTCTGTTTGACCCCCCTGAAGAAGGCCTTTGAGGCTGAAACGCGTTGGGGCTATGTTTGTCCATTTAGACATGCCATAAAAATAAAGGCATTTTAACTTCACCAGAGAGTGCCTTGGTTTTTCTGTTTTTTGAACTACTTTCCCTGCTCCAAAGAGCACCTCTGGTTTTTAGTTATATTTTGTGGATGTCCAGGAAGCGCTTTTCCCTTCTTCTTTTTGATATTAAAGTATATCTTTGTTGGAGGCTCTTAGCGCTGATTCTGCTTTCTGATTGTACGAGACACCGGCAGATATTCATGAAATGTACAATGTACAAAACACTACATACACTAACTATAAAAACAAAGTAGGTTTTCATAAAAAATACTACATTTTCATGTCATTTTTGCTCTATTTCAGTCTGTGTGAACCAGAAAACGATTAATCGATTACTAAAATAGTTGTCGACTATTTCAGTAATCGATTAGTCACCGATTAATTGATTAGTTGTTTCAGCCCTAGTTCTCACTATGTGAAACTGGACAAAAAATCATAATTGAAGGTCAGGAAATTTTAAATGTAGACCAAATTAAATATTTAGGAGTAATTCTTGACCCAAATTTAAATTTCAAAAAACATATTAAAAAACTAACCAATACGTTGAAATTTAACATAGCAAATTTTAGATATATTAGGAACTCTCTGACTATAGATGCTTCTAATTTATATCTAAATGCGATGATAGTTCCGCACTTCCGTTATTGCATGACGAGTTGGTCGCAGGCATGTAAAACAGCATTAAGGCCCCTGGAATCATTGTACAAAAGTTCTCTTAAGGTTCATGACAAGAAATCTAGGCTATATCACCACTGTCATATTCTTAAAAAGCATAGTATATTAAGTTTTGAAAACATAATCATATATTCAAATCTCTGTCTGTTGTTCAAGATAATTAATGGTACAGCAGCTCCTCCATTAAAAAAGTTTATTTCACTGAGCTCAGAAATTTCATCTCGAGCCACTCGGTCGACTGTTCGGGGCGAGTGTAGGATTCCTCAGTGTAAAACAGCACTCGGCAGCTCAGCCTTCTCGAGTGTGGCCATCAGACAGTGGAATATGTTGCCAACAGAGCTGACCACATGTGTACATTTTAACACTTTTTCACACCAGGCCAAAAAATGGCTTCTTTTAAAACAAACCTGTTCCCATAATGTACTTGTAGTGGTAGGCCCTGCCCCGCTGGCAGCCCAATCACGCTGCGCCTGAGCGTTGATTAAGGAAATGTCTGCAGGTGTGCGGCCTCTCCTTTTCTTTGCCTCTGATCGTCCCTGCGTGTGCCACGGAGGAGCTGGACCGGAGCCACGGATAACTTAACCATCTTCGCTGTAAAGTCAAAACAAGCTAGAGTCTCAAAAGCCTTGTGCAACCTTCGAATTGCAGTTCGTCGTAATCACGGGTAAGTTTACAACTTAACCGTATGGCCTTTAGTCAGAATATTTCTAACGCTGGGGTGTTTAGTGTCGGACCTTGGCATCAGCGTGTGGCTCCGCTTCCATCAGTTTGGCTCCCCATCTCGGCGTGTAAAACGCCCTGCGCCTTACCAACTTCAGTCTCCGGTAAGCGTTTATTTAATATATTTCGGTTTATCTATTTGGCCTATTGCGAGGCCTTACACGTTGCGTCTCCATTTAGTAACGCTGGTGCGAGGAGCACGGACACAGCAAACAGCCTTTGATCTCCGCTGCTTTGTGTCGTGCGGTTTCCTGAGTGCTACATAGGTAAGTACTACCTCTGCGCTGTGGTTTCTGCCGCATTATTTAGTCACTAAATTCTAATTATTCTACATAGGACTGGGTCGAGTTTTCCGTTCCCTCATGGTCATCGTTTTGGGCTAGATCCTCCACTCAGGAGTGGCTCAGAAATAGACATTCTATCGCGTGTCGAATTAAAATACGGACTCCAAACGGTGTTAAAAGCACCAAGAAGTTTTATCCCAGGTAACTGAGCTCCTGGTGTTCCCAAGCCCGATGCAGCAGTTTTAAAGGACATTTTGCTTTATTTGTGTTTGCATATTTGATTTGGGTGAGTGTTTGAGTGAGTGGTGAGAGTGTGTTTTAAACTTCTTTATAACTAAAATTATTTTAACAAGAAAAGCTTTTTGTAACCTAGTATTTTCAAATTCAGAAATAAAAGTAATGTAAACTGATTTTATTTGTCTGTCGTCCCTCTCAGTTCTTTCGAACCTGCGTGGCCTTCACGGGGTGAAATTCCAAATTTTGTGTTAATTCTATGTACTATCCAGGTTCCCTGGACCTGAAATCCCAGGGTGGCGTTGTCAAACTAAATTTAGGTCACTATCTGAGGTTTTTGTCACCGTACTCCGTGGCAACGGACCGCTCGCGCCGCTACATTTTGGCGTTTGTTGGCTAAGGATGAACTAAAATGGGACACAGACTATTTTTTTTGGTGATTGTGATTAGGACTTGGACGGTTTAGTGTAACACTTTACTTGGCTTTTACGCTGCTAGAAGTGGGTGTAGCGATTCAGAAGTAGTACAGTCTGTTACACGCTTTGTGTTGTGTATATATTTTGCATGTTTTTACATTTGCTGTGATATTTTTGTACATTGCATGTTTTGTTTTTTTGTGCTGTGAATAATTGCGTTGCAGAGTATTTTTTCTTGTTGAACACATCTTACTGGGTAGCTATTGCCATTGGTAAAAGTAAACATTGCCATACCCCTAGTCCGTGTAATGTGAAATTGTTATTGGGAACAACAGCAGCATTTTTTTTTCCGTTTTTGAATTTTTGTATTTTTTTTACTGTTTCACCCATGGAGGAACAGTTGCGAGAACTACAAGAAGCGGTAGCACAGTTGCGTGCCGACAACGAAAGTCTACGTCAAGAGCGCCCTCAGTTTGGGTCAGGTGCTCCCACTGGGTCATCTGCCACTGTGGCCGAACCCGCCCCTAACTCTAGCCGAGGTACTCCGAGTATTGACCGGTTAGTTTTTGTCCCTAGGGACCGAAAATGCCCTATGTTCAGGGGCAGGGTGGGAATTCATTTAGGGGAATGGCTTGAAGAAGCGGAGGCGTGTGTGCGGGCCAGACACTTGTCACTGGCAGATCAGGCATTTTTTCTTTATGACCATTTGGAAGGGGAGGCTCGTGACGAAATTAAGTTTCGTTCAGCTGAAGAACGAAGTGACCCAATCAAAATTAAGGCAATCTTACAGGAGCTTTATGGATGTGCTGAGTCCTATGTAGCACTACAGGAAGCATTTTTCTCCCGTCGTCAACACGAGGGAGAGACACTTTTGGAATACTCACTCGCTCTCAGGTCACTGATGGCGCTCCAAATTACATGCCAAATTCAGAAGTCTTGTTGCGCGATCAATTCGTTGAGCAGGTTTTAGACTGTGACCTCCGGCGTTCGTTAAAACAATTTGTGCGACAGGCCCCTGAGGCAACGTTATTGGACGTCAGAGGCGAAGCTATTCGGTGGGAGCGTGAAGGGCTATGCGTGGCCGAAGCAATTCTGTCCCCTCGGCTGTTGGTATTCAGTACATGGTGCAGGGTGGCGGCCAGCGGTCGGGATACCACCCGCCGACCTCGGAAGTTAGCGAGATGAAAGAGCTTTTGCGGCGACAGCAGGAGCAATTGGACAAGTTAACAGCCAGCATGGCTCAGTTGCAGACGTTTCACCAGCGTAGCTGTTCCTCTCACTCCCGTGGCCGCTCCCCACGATCAGGTCCCATCATTTGTGATCGCTGCCAACAGCCCGGACAGATTGCCAGAGAGTGTGATGGGCCACGTGTTCCGTCACGCCCACACTCAGCTGCGCGTGGTCAAGGGTCATCACGTCAGCCGTCGGAAAAAAAATGCCCACCGCGTTGCCGGGCCACAGCTCGGGTGGGGCATCTACTGGCTCAAGAGATCCTAGGGTAAGGTTGGAAGACGTTCAGAAGCTAATCTCCACATGTCCACATATCGACGTTGGTATGGGTGGCGCCCCCGTACCATGTCTGGTGGATACCGGGGTCGATGGTCTCGACAATCACCGAGAGCTTCTTTCACAAGAACTTCGAGCCCTGGGGTGAAGAACGTCTTAAAGCTTGCCATTGGTTGGAACTTAAGGCCGCCAATGGACTTGCCATTCCGTATATTGGCTACCTTGAGCTTGAGGTTACCCTTTGTGGGAAATTGATGCCCCGTTGTGGTGTCTTGGTGGTGAAGGATCCACCTGGGCGTCCTCCGTTGCAAGTCCCTGGTGTGTTAGGGATGAATATCATTAGTAAATGTTACCAGGAGCTTTTCGGACAGTGTGGCTCAGCCTTATTCGCAGAAGCTTCTGTGTCGTTTCCGACTCCTCTCGTGGACGCTTTGCAAAAATGTCATGTTGCTAGTGTAAAACCGATTCCTACGAAGCCAGGTAGAGCTAGGGTTCGTGGGAAGAGATCATGTTGGATACCTGGAGGTGCTATGAAGATCGTAACAGCCACTTGCTCAGAACAATTTTCAGATGGTACTGTTCTGTTTGAACCACCTGAATCTGGCTTACCGGCGGGTCTGTTGGCCTCACCGGCCTTGGTCCACGTTATTCGGGATACAGCTTACATCCCTGTTGTAAATGTGGGTGTGTCAGATATACTCCTGTACTCCAGGACAGTCATTGGTACGCTTGACGATGTGAGAGTTGTTAGCTTACCTTCAGGGGTCGCCGAAGTGTCCTCTGTTACTGCGCAGGTAGCTACAGTACGTCGACGGCACATCCTTCAGCTCGAGATCACATCGAAGAAATTGACCTTTCACACTTGCCTCCGGAACAGGGCGATGCAGCTAGGTCTTTGCTTAGAAAACATCTATCAGTCTTTGCAGCCCATGACCAAGACTTGGGCTGCACTAGTCTCATATCCCATGAAATCCATCTTCATGACGATGTACCCGTTCGACAACGTCATCGTCGCATCCCCCCGTCCGAATACGAAGTGGTTAAAGAGCATATTAACCAGCTGCTCCAGTCGCAGGTTATACGGGAAAGTTCAAGCCCTTATGCCTCGCCTATAGTACTAGTTCGTAAGAAGGATGGGTCCTTGCGGTTGTGCGTCGACTATCGGCAATTGAACTCTAAAACTCATAAAGATGCTTTCCCTCTCCCTCGGATTGATGAATCCTTGGATGCCATGACTGGTGCGTGTTGGTTTTCAGCTATGAAATTGTCAATATATAAAAGTAGTTATTTCATAGTCTGTATTAAGGTGTAATGTCTTTTGCTGACTCATGTTTTAGGCTTCAGACCAGTGGAGCCGGTAAGGTCACAAGGCCGCTGACCTCGAAGGGGAAGTAAGGGGGGCATCCTGTTTACTGAGGAGAGGAGGCTGTTATCTCTGTTTAGCATATGGGTTACAGATGTCCAGTTAATCAATAGGTTTCCTTTGTTGGGTGAAAATGCATAGGGGGCTGTGCATTAAGAGGAGGAGCTTAATTTTAGACTTAGTAACTGTGAAGAGAATGTTCTGGGGACTTCTTTGTAACTGTTACATGTGTATACTTCATTTGACTCTCCGCAATAAAGAACCACTGAGACACGCAACCATCTGATTTTTCCTCATTTTACAACGAGTGAAACTGGGAGCCAGAGCGCTATTTTTCGTCGTTTTTATATTATTATTTTTTTTCATAATTTGGTGACCCCGACGTGATTTTAAAAGTGAAAGACGAAAAATCAAAGTCGATGGAAAGGTGATTTTTTAGAAACGCGAGAAATATTGGAGAAACAAAAAGACTTTTTCTCTTCACCGGCAGCAGCAGCCCGCGCGTGCGCACCAACAGAGGGAAGACAGCAGCCCACGTGACAAGCCTCAGAAGGAAATCATAACGACGAGAATCCCCCGTGAAAACTTCCAAAAAATCCAAAGAATCCATTGTCGACACATGAGAAGTGGTAAGGCGCCATTTCTAATTGCCTATAATTGGTCTAGCATAAATTAATTGTGTGATTCTGACGAACTGGGACTTTTTACGTAAAATAATTTTCAATAATTTTCTTTGTAAATAACACGCTTTAATTAGAATAGGTTATCATTATAAGCATGTATACCGTGTCAGTTTTTAAAGTAGAGATACTTTAGTTTGTTACACGTAGAGATTAAAAGTGACCAAACCCTATTATAATCGTATATACCGTGTTAGTTTCTTAAAAGCCATAAAGGCAACTTCTTTGTTACACGGAGAGATTAAAAGTAAGCAAAGAAATATTTAAGTTATCCGTGTTTTTTCTATAACCGAAGGTTAATCTTTGAAATACGAGGAGAAAATAAATCAAAGTAATACCGTGTTAGTTTTTAAAGTCAAAAGACTTTTCTTTGTTACACGAAGAGATAAAATTAAACAAAGATTAAAAAAAGGCCAATATATTAATCTGTATATAGTTTCAAATGCAGAGACGGAGCTTCCTTTCGTCTTGTTTAAACCCTTAGCCCCCAGCTACACTATTCTGGGCCCAAAATTGTTTAATATGTACATCCAGCGGCGTCGCCAGGCTATTTTACCGGGGCTTCAGCCCCGGATGTTTTCACTCTAGCCCCGAATCTATTTTGATGGACAGATTTTTTTTCTTTTTTTGCGCAAAATTACGTCTGTTGCATTGTGCGCTCTGCTCCAAAAAAACGTCCTCGAGCCGTGGCTTGTCATCCCCACAGCGATGTTTGTAACCGGCGTAGAGCAGAATAAGTTGGTGATCATTGATCAATAGGTTGGAAGTTATTTTAACCCAGATGAATAGGCAAGACGTGTCTCCCCCCCCCCCTCTCTCTCTGTGCCTTCTCTCTCCGCTGTGACCGCGGCTCCAAAGAACAAACAGCAGCCCGCTAACCTTCTGTTTTAAACCTGTATTTGCTGATGTTTGTTTTATGTTTTGCCTGATGAACAGAGAGTTCATGCCTGTGCGTAAAGTCTGATGCTGGCCGCGTTGGCACACGTTTCTTTTACTCCTCTTCCTCGTGGTTTTCATTAAATACAGGCTATATTTTTGTTAAATGCATTAATAAAACAGCGACGCAAATACTGGTTAATGCCATTCAATCACAGTGGCCTCGGTCGAAGCGTTTGATGAACCAAAGCATGTGCGTATGAGCGGGCGGCGGCACTAGGAGAGGAGGACGCCTCATGCGCGAAATTTGTATCGGCCTTAGTGTGTCTTAGTGTAAAAGGCTCTGACACATGTCACGGTTAGGTTGTACAGTTGAGAACATTCTGAGTGAAATGTTGGAGGCGAAACCGTCCGAAACACAAAGCGAAAGCTGCAATAAAAAAAACATAACAAACATGATTTGGACTTACCGGTGAAGTGAAGTAACATAGGCGACATTATCATGGCCTCAGTATTTCCTCTTCAGCTGTTCGACAACACAAGAAATGGTCCTGATAAACTTGATTTAATCCATAAAAGGAAATAGAATCAAAGAGTAAAATCCATAAACTCGATCTGTCCGCTGCCGCAAAGTTTTCTCTTCCAACCAATCCAGAGAGAGAGGGACGCGAACGAAAAATCAGGCTGATTGACAATTGTGGCCTCCAATCAATTGAATAAAGACGTGTCAGCCAGGCCGTGGTCCCGCCCTCATGCTGCACGACCTGTGAGCGTGGCCACACCCACACTAACGGTATGAGATGGAGAATGATGAAAGCGGTTTAGATGTTTTTTATATATATATATATATATATATATATATATTAACAATGAATAATGAATACAAAACCCAAACAAAATAATTATTTAGAACACAATAAATAATGAGTAAATAAATAATATAAATAATAAAGGTACAAATAGGCTAAGCTTACAAATTATGCAGGCTTTAGAATTTGACCTCCCAAATAACTAATTTTGGCGAACATTTAAAGCTGAGACTACTGTGTTTAAATCAAAATAACTCATACATTATAATTCACTAAGAAGATGCTGTTTATAATTTACAGACAAGACGCACAAACAGATGCTCTAACATGGATACGAGCACGGCTAACTAAAGTCAACAGAAAAACAGTTTTTAGTTAAAGGATAAAGCAGTTTCTAATACTTATTGTATGTATGTATGTCAGAGCACAGAGTCAGAGAATCAGAGAATCAGAGCACAGAGTCAGAGAGTCAGAGCACAGAGTCAGAGCACAGAGTCAGAGAATCAGAGAATCAGAGCACAGAGTCAGAGAGTCAGAGCACAGAGTCAGAGAGTCAGAGCACAGAGTCAGAGAGTCAGAGCACAGAGTCAGAGTCAGAGTCAGAGACAACAAGAGTCAGAGAGTCAGAGCACAGAGTCAGAGAGTCAGAGCACAGAGTCAGAGAGTCAGAGCACAGAGTCAGAGAGTCAGAGCAAGACAGAGTCAGAGAGTCAGAGCACAGAGTCAAGAATCAGAGAGTCAGAGCACAGAGTCAGAGAGTCAGAGCACAGAGTCAGAGTCAGAGTCAGAGCAGCAGAGTCAGAGCACAGAGTCAGAGAGTCAGAGCACAGAGTCAGAGAGTCAGAGCACAGAGTCAGAGAGTCAGAGCACAGAGTCAGAGAGTCAGAGCACAGAGTCAGAGAGTCAGAGCACAGAGTCAGAGTCAGAGCACAGAGTCAGAGAGTCAGAGCACAGAGTCAGAGAGTCAGAGCACAGAGTCAGAGATCAGAGAGTCAGAGCACAGAGTCAGAGAGTCAGAGCACAGAGTCAGAGAGTCAGAGCACAGAGTCAGAGAGTCAGAGCACAGAGTCAGAGAGTCAGAGCACAGAGTCAGAGAGTCAGAGCACAGAGTCAGAGATCAGAGATCAGAGCACAGAGTCAGAGCACAGAGCAGAGTCAGAGCACAGAGTCAGAGAGTCAGAGCACAGAGTCAGAGAGTCAGAGCACAGAGTCAGAGAGTCAGAGCACAGAGTCAGAGAGTCAGAGCACAGAGTCAGAGTCAGAGCAAGAGTCAGAGCACAGAGTCAGAGAGTCAGAGCAAGAGCACAGAGTCAGAGAGTCAGAGCACAGAGTCAGAGAGTCAGAGCACAGAGTCAGAGTCAGAGCACAGAGTCAGAGAGTCAGAGCACAGAGTCAGAGAGTCAGAGCACAGAGTCAGAGAGTCAGAGCACAGAGTCAGAGAGTCAGAGCACAGAGTCAGAGAGTCAGAGCACAGAGTCAGAGAGTCAGAGCACAGAGTCAGAGAGTCAGAGCACAGAGTCAGAGAGTCAGAGCACAGAGTCAGAGAGTCAGAGCACAGAGTCAGAGAGTCAGAGCACAGAGTCAGAGAGTCAGAGCAGAGAGTCAGAGCACAGAGTCAGAGAGTCAGAGCACAGAGTCAGAGAGTCAGAGCACAGAGTCAGAGAGTCAGAGCACAGAGTCAGAGAGTCAAACAGAGCACAGAGTCAGAGAGTCAGAGACAGAGCACAGAGTCAAGAGTCAGAGAGTCAGAGAGTCAGAGCACACAGAGTCAGAGCAGAGAGTCAGAGCAGAGAGTCAGGCAGAGCAGAGCAGAGAGTCAGAGCAGAGAGTCAGAGAGTCAGAGCAGAGAGTCAGAGCAGAGAGTCAGAGCAGAGAGTCAGAGCAGAGAGTCAGAGCAGAGAGTCAGAGCACAGAGTCAGAGAGTCAGAGCACAGAGTCAGAGAGTCAGAGCACAGAGTCAGAGAGTCAGAGCACACAGAGTCAGAGCACAGAGTCAGAGAGTCAGAGCACAGAGTCAGAGAGTCAGAGCACAGAGTCAGAGAGTCAGAGCACAGAGTCAGAGAATCAGAGCACAGAGTCAGAGAGTCAGAGCACAGAGTCAGAGAGTCAGAGCACAGAGTCAGAGAGTCAGAGCACAGAGTCAGAGCACACAGAGTCAGAGCAGAGAGTCAGAGCAGAGAGTCAGAGCAGAGAGTCAGAGAGTCAGAGCAGAGAGTCAGAGCAGAGAGTCAGAGCAGAGAGTCAGAGCAGAGAGTCAGAGCAGAGAGTCAGAGCACAGAGTCAGAGCACAGAGTCAGAGCACAGAGTCAGAGCAGAGAGTCAGAGAGTCAGAGCACAGAGTCAGAGCACAGAGTCAGAGCACAGAGTCAGAGCACAGAGTCAGAGCAGAGAGTCAGAGAGTCAGAGCACAGAGTCAGAGCACAGAGTCAGAGAGTCAGAGCAGAGAGTCAGAGCAGAGAGTCAGAGCAGAGAGTCAGAGCACAGAGTCAGAGCACAGAGTCAGAGCACAGAGTCAGAGCACAGAGTCAGAGAGTCAGAGCACAGAGTCAGAGCACAGAGTCAGAGCACACTAAACTCCAATCCTCAATATCTGTTCAAGACCTACCAAAATTCACCAGAATGCAGGAAATTGAGGTTATTGTTTCAAAAATTCCTGGGGGAGGACTTCCAGATCCCCCGCTAATTTTGTGTAATTAAACGAACACAGCTGGGCTGAGCCCCCAATCTTTTCAAACTCTAAAATCGCCCCTGTGTACATCAACGACATTTGTAAAACGTCTCAAGTACTTAAATTTATCTTGTTTGCTGACGATACAAATATTTTGCATCAGGTGACGATTTACAGCAACTGTGTCGGATTGTTAACTTGGAACTCAAAAGTGTCAATAAGTGGTTCAAACAAAATAAATTATCTCTAAATCTGAGTAAAAGCAAAATGATGATATTTGGCAACTGTAATTCCAATGCTCAGGAAGCAATTCAGATAGAGGGTGTTGTCATAGAGCGAGTGCATGAAATCAAATTCCTTGGTGTTATTATAGATGACAGAATTACTTGGAAAGCTCATATTAAATATATATCTACGAAAATTTCTAGAAGCATTTCAGTAATAGCAAAAGCAAAGCACATTTTAAACATCAAAGCTCTACATATCTTATACTGTTCTCTGATTTTGCCATATTTATATTATTGTACTGTGGTTTGGGGTAGTACTTATAAAAACACATTAAAACCAATAGTATTGTTGCAAAAAAGAGCTATCCGAGTAATTCATAAAGTTGGGTTTTTGGACCACACAAACTCATTATTTTTAAAATCAAAGATCATGAAGTTCTGTGACATTGTTGAGTTCCAAACTGTACAGATGTTATACAAAGCAAGATACAAACTGTTGCCAGGCCAAATACAAAGAAGGTTCCAAGAACGTACTGGTTGTTATGAATTACGTGACGAATTAAACTTTAGGACTCAGAAACATAGCTCAACTTTGAAAAGTTTTAGCCCAGCAGTTAATGGTGTACAATTGTGGAATAAACTGGAAATGGAGTTGAAACGAAGTCCAAATATCAACCTGTTCAAATATAAATACAAACAAAAGACTTTTGAAATATACAGAGAACAAGAAATGTGTTACCACTAGGAGGCGCAGTAGGATCAATTATCTATAATCAAGGAAGAGTGTTGCTGCTTGGAACGGTTGTCATTCTATTGCTCAAATTTACAAATTGAGAATTAGGGTAGGCAAGTTATGAATCTGTTGAGAGGGACCCTCCCAACGGGCTCAAAACCTTGTCTTTTAATGCACCACTCAGCATAGGAACATCATCTACAAAATCAGCTGTTAGGGCAGCTGGGTGGGGGTTTGTTGAGGGGGAGTTACTGCCTCTTCAACTGGCCCGTTCTACACCCTGGCTTTTTAATGCACCTCATTATGCAGGGCTTACATCATACTTCACATATAACTCAATTAAACAAATATAATAATAATGATAAATAAACCCGAATTAAATTATATTAAGGATGGTATTGACAACTGGGAAGTAGCAAGATCTCAGAATATAATATGTATTAATGCACCTTTAATAATGATAATTAATGATAATTAAACCCAAATTAAATTATATTGAGGATAGTAATGACAACTGGGAAGTAGCAAGATCTCAGAGTATAATATGTATGAATGCACCTTTATAACATAAAAGTAGCACATTCTTTTGTTCTTTATTTTGCTGTTGTTTTTGTCTTATTCTTCATCATTTATTGTTACTTTGCCCTATGTTCCTTTGTTTATGATTTGCTACCTTGTAAATATTAAATGTAATGTTACTATTTTTATTTTGGGGTGGGCGCTTATAAGCCTTTGGCTTCAGCCCACTCCCTTTGAGCAGGTTAACTGCTCAAACAAATAAATAAACTAAACTAAAGCCAGCCGCGGCTCTCCCGCTTCTCCGAGGTAATACCGCCCTCTACTGCGCAATAGGGAGCAGGACGGATAAGCGGAAGAGCAGAAGCGTGAAAACGGCGATATAATAATAATAAAGAAGAGTAAATAAATGCATGAAATAATATAGATAGTATTGTTAAGTATAGCGAATTGAGATTTAAACGATAAACCTAATTAGTAATTAAAAACAATTATAAATAAGAAATAAGTATCAAGTAATTGAGTTTTTTGTAGATTTATGTAAATGCAACATGGCTAATTTAAACATAATTCGCGCATATATAATTATGATGCTAGCACTCGTAAATTACAACGAAAGTATCCGTGTCACATTAATTCAAGGAAACTCTAAAATGACGTATCCACGAGGCGACGCGACAACGTCACTTAAATGCGACGCCATAGTTCAATCTTCCGAAAGCATGAAGGCGAACAACAATGGTGTGAATAGTTTAGCAACTTTGAAAAGCATCGAACGACTTTGTGACGATTTAAAGACTGAGTTGGGTAACAACGTGAAGGTACATAGAGCTATATGCCGTAATGTTAGTTATAAGCGGAATTACAGCAATGACCCTTATAACGCAACCGCGCACATCCAATAGATAGCAGCGGTGACGCGTTTGAATCTTTGCGCCTCGATTACACCATGATTTGGAGAAATGGAATAATGATTTAAATGCAATGTGCGCGGATTGAACTAATTAGAATTTTTAGTATAATTGTTTATCACGAAGATTAAAAACTAAAACCGTGAAATGGTTATAAGCGCCCTCGAGCAAAGCGTTTCATCGGCTTCGCGCGAGTGATTTATATAATAATGTACAGTGATTGAGCGCGTAACATGGCATGTAAATAAAAATAGTACAAGTTATTTGGAATTTAATAAACAGGAATAAGGTCCCAGTTTGTCACACAATGCTATATGGTAATGATTAAGTTTTGTCTAAAGCTAAGGCTAAATTGTTGATTTGAATTGTATGATACTGTAAACACGTAAATGTCAATACACATAGACACATATAGGGAAATCTTATAAGCGCCCACTTTTTGAATATAGTCTGTAAATAACAATATTTGGCTAAATTAGGAATTCTCGTAAAAGCAGAATTCATCATAATTTCGTTAAAGACCCATGTAAATAAATGGGTTGGGTAAAAAGATAAAACCCGATAAGACACCACCAATGTAGTAACACAGATAGTCCACTAGATGGCGGCATTGTCTCCCATAAAGACAAGCAACCATGTTAAATGAATAAGCAACTCCCGTCTCACATGAAGACAAATAAGGGGGGTCATTAATAAGTTATTTATTAGGCCCAAATAGATTAAAATGAGGCGCAGGGACAGATTTTTTTTATTTTCTATACAAATGTGTGGGTGGCTTTCCGTGATCTGAAGAGAATGTTTTGGCTCATTTAGAAAGAGCCCTCCAGAAACACGGCTCTGTATTTTGTGGGATTGGGCAGAGAGGATTTGATGGGGTATTTCGTAGTTTTAGGACACTGGTTTTGGTCGGCCGACAAAAAGGAGCAGCGTAAACGCTTTGGGCGGTGTGAAATAGTCAAGTTGACCTCGCATGAATTTAGTTTCATGTAGAAGCATGGGTCAAAACCGCCCAGTAGCGCCACCTGCTTTCGAGTGACGTGGATAGCAGACCCACGGTCTACTCCGGCGAAAAAAAACAGTGTGTGTATGTGTTTATTCTGTCTTGTAATGTTTGAAGATATCTACTGTGTGTAATAAATATGAAAACGTAATTAATTTGATGAACCCAAAGCTTAAAAATGCAAACCACTATTAAACATTAGTTGCTAAATCGTGCACATACAAGTGCGGTGAAACAAATAAATAAATTTAAAAAGAATAACAGTAATGGTTGCTTGTTCACATGGTTTTAGTGAATATAATACAGCTGTGCCACTGGAGGGCAGTGTTGCACGTATGAAATACATTGTAAAATTAGATTAATAATGAAAATCATGAATAATAGCTTGAAAACAAACGGTATATGTAAAAATAGCACGTCACTGGTGCATTTTTAAGTATATTTGTGAATTATGAATAGCAACATAAACAAAGCAAAAAGATTTGAACTGATCAAAGTGACTTTCTCTGTTTTCGTAGGGACAAAGGCGTTAAAGGAGGGCGTAAACCAAAAGCTACTCCAAAATTCCAACGCGGCCCAGAAAAGGCATAGAAGCATTAAGAACGTGGGAACTAATCAACAATCCAATCGATCCAAGAATCCCTAATGCACACTTGAGGTAAAAATATTATACTCAAAAAACTATTCTAAAACGAACGTAATTCAAAACATACTAAAGCGATAGAGTGATAATTTAGTGTAATTAACTTACAAGTTGTACACGTGATAATAGCAATAAACTCAAATACCAGTAAGATGTCCCAATTCGTCACACTAGACCAATTGAAGCAATTTTGGAATCAAAAAGTACTGCAATATGAATCTGATCCCAAAAGGGCAAAAATTAGTAAGTCAATCATACAGGACTTACTAAAAAAATATGAACAAAAGCATTTAATTCATGGGGGGGACAACGCCATCGCTCCAACTGACGATCAGTGGAAGAGCATCAAGCAGTATCACGATGGAAAAATTCTACACTACAAGACTCACCCCCTTCAAACTGTTCGAGGAAAAAAACTGGACCACCTGAAAATATCTGAACATGAGGACAAAGCAGACCTGGCAAAGAAGATGCATCAATGGGCTAAAGAAATACAGGAAAGCAGAGATTTTAAAGAACTATCATCAATCCTGGTGATGAAGCCGACGGATGAAGATAAGAAGGTGACATTCGATGAAGAACCATCTCAAGGAAATGCCGCCAAGAAACTACCAACGGGCATCTATCCAGTAAATAAAGGAAATATAAATCACAGACACTACACAAGGTCACAATCACGGATGACACAGGATGGGTGTCACGGTGCAACTGCGATGGAAGAACGGGATGAAGATGATGTGATGAATAAAAGAGATCGAGAAAGATTGTCACCACGGGATCAAGAGGAGCTTCGTAATAAACTGACAACCATTCTCGAAAGAGCACAAAGCCTAGAAGATATACCACAGATCAACACCCCTCTGTATTATCCATCTTCCAATCCAAGTCTGCATTCACTAGAGGATAAGCGCCAAAGAAGAACACCATCTGACAACAGACCCCCACCATATCTGGGTCCGCACTCAGTTCCTGCAACAAGCCTATATCCATGGGATCAAATCGCATGCGCAGAATTCAAAGAGACGCCACCACGTTCAATAGCGCCACCAGCGTCCCTAATGACACACAGAGTCACAGGAGGAACCTTGGCACTGCAATCTCTGCAACGCACCCCAAATCTAACCGACCTTGAAGAACAAGTAAACTCGGTGCAGAAGCAAGTGAAAGCATTGACCAGCATCGTGGAGATTGACAGGAATATGAGAGATTTCAGTGGTCTCGTACAAAAGGAAGAACCCCAAGAAAGAAATGCTGATCCAGCGAATGGAAATTTAATAGATTGGAGTGGTCTCGTACAGAAAGAAAGACCCAGAGGAATAGGTACTGACTCAGTAGAAAGAAACCCACCAGCACAATACATACAACACGAAGGACCTTTCAGAGTAAAAGGATCTTTCTCTGGAATCGTCGACTCGGGTGAATATGAGAAAGCCTTCATTGACGGCACAGTGGACCCACGATAAGCGAAGACGAGGAAACACGAGCAATTGATACGACCAAAGTTTATCCTTTGAGGACGACAGACAACCGAAATATGGTGTATCAACCATTCTCGCTCAAAGACTGGAGTTCTCTGATGTTGGTGTTGCCGAAACTAACCAAAGGAGGAATTCCATGGATGAGAGCCCTAATGAAGCATACTGCCGGAGACAGGATTGGTTGGGGAGACATACACGCAGCTTTGACCATGGCGGCGGATGAAACAGTTGCAATCAGCATCCAGAACGCAATTCAGCACAGAAGGCGGACAGCCCTACACAAAAATTCCCCTATACACGTGTTTCGAGGTGCACTGGAAGAAGAATTGAGAGCGAAATTTCCATGTATCATGACTGATGAACTTATGTCACTACAGATGAAGAGTGACGAGGACTATTACGGCTATAAACAACGTGCCAAAACCTTATACCACGATGCAACGGGTGAACCAATCCGAGCAGGCACTGGAATGACTGTCATGTTTTACTCAGCCCTTGTCAAAGGGATGCCAAAGTTAGTACAAGATGCTTTGAGCGACGTAATGGGCTTGTATACCAAAACCGAAGAAGAGTTTGATGCACATTGCAACCACAGCGTCACCAAGTGGTTGAACAATAGCAAAGAATCCGATTCCAAGAAGAAAGAGATTGAAATGGCAACACTGAAGCTACAATTGCAGAAATTACAAGCGGAGTCGAAAGATAACAAGAAAAAGATAAAGCATCTAATATCATGTCAGTCAAACAAAACTCCACTGAAGAAGACAAGCCAATAACATCTAACCAGTTGGCAGCTGCAATCAAGATGATAATGCAACCACAACAGGCACAAGAAGCACCCGCAACGCCGGCTATACAAAAAGACCAGCCCTCGTCAATCCCCGCCGCACCAGTGGTGATCTACAATACCGCCCCATTCACTAACGCACGAGGAAGAGGGAGAGGGCGAAGCAATTTTGGACGAGGAAGAGGCAACGATGGGGGAAGACCATATGACCAATGTAATGCATGTGGACAAGTAGGACATTGGGCAAGAAGGTGTCCCTTGGTGCCCCAAGGACAAATACAGGGATATAATCAACAAGGCATTCCACAACAGATGTATGGACAATTGATGAACCAACCGCGAGTGATGCAAAATGCCAATGTACAACCCATGGCACAGCAGCCAATGCAACAAATGCAGCCGATGCAACCAATGCAACAAGTGCAGCAAATGCAGCCAATGATCAACCCAAGAGTGATGAATCTTGGAAACAATCCAAGTGGAAGAGATACACATGGAGGTTTCAACCAATACGGAGAGTACTACTAGGGAGGCACGCAGCCAGACCAATCGCTTAAACCATGGAAAAGCGAACCAATGGTGGTCTTGAAAATAAATGGACAGAAGATTCGATTTTTAGTTGACTCAGGAGCAACGGTATCCTGCATTCGACAAAAATTTCCATTGACAACAAAGACAATGTCCATAACAGGCTGTGTGGGAAGGCCAGAAACGAAAACCTTTACTGAACCATTGGCAGTAACGCTGACAAACCAAACTGTGGAACATGAATTCTTATTTTTGCCGGAGTGTGGAGTGTCCATTTGTGGAAGGGATTTGATGTGCAAATTATCGCTATCTCTGATATTTTGTCCTGAAGGCCACAAGATACTCAACAAGAGTGAAACAATTATGATGATGCGAAGAATAAAGGAGAAGCACATGGCAAAAGTTCTATATCTTTCCCCAGATGTTGTACAAGATTTAAAGGACAAGACAACAATATATTGGACTGAAGTCATCACAGACTCAGAAAAAGGAAATGATGCATCAAGATTGTGGCAAGAATACAAGATGTGGGCAAAATCATTGTATCCAATGAAAGAACCTTTCGATCCATTACATGTGACCCTAAACTATGTCACCCTAGAAGATGATACATATGACGGTTTGTGGCAAGAAATTGAAGGACAAACATTCCAAGTGGCATATACCAGCCTATATTTGGGTCCCCAAGGAATGGCACTCGCAGTTGCATTGCCTGAAGAATTGAAGCCGTACTATGAGGGAGGCAAGGAAAGTACCCCCCACGTATCGCTTGCTATATCCAAACATCATACTCAAAAGCAACTGGGGCCAATGGTCAAGTTTGCCTCTACCTTGCAGTATGACGCCACTGACACGGACAAGATCTTCTATAACCCACAACATCAAATATTCAAGATAATTGTGCCGCAAGGAGCCGGAGATGTCACGAGAGCTTCTAAGCAAATCAGACATCGAACTTTCGAAGATCATCCAGACACAGACAGATATCTTGCACAAGTACCAGCCAATGTGTGGATGACGAATCCTAATGACGTAGGACAAACAAACCACGTCGTCAAGGTGGAGCTTACTACAACTAAGCCCATATACTGCCCGCAATACCCACTCAAAGAAGATCAAATAAGGGGCATTCAAGAGACAGTCAACGGACTGTTGAATTCGGGAGTGATATATGAAACGAAATCTGACTACAATACGCCACTGTTTCCAGTGAAGAAATCTGATTTGGTGAACTGGAGAATGATTCAAGACCTGAGACCGATCAACGAAGTAACGGCTGGAGAATCATATCCCGTTCCAGATCCATACCTTGCCCTGAACAACTTGTCACCAAAGTGCAACTTCTACACGGTGATAGATTTGGCAAACGCCTATTTCACGATAAACCTCGATCCAAGCAGCCAAAGATATTTTGCATTCAGCCTTGGAGGACGCCAATACACTTACCGAAGAATGTGTCAAGGCTGGAAATTGTCTGCGGGATATTTCAACCACTTCTTGAGACAAGATCTAGAAGACCTACAATTACCAGACAACTGCACATTAATCCAGTATGTGGACGATATCATGTTGGCTGGAGTGACAGCTCAAGAAGTTCTGGAAGCTACTGTTGCAGTGCTCACGAGGTTGTCTGAAAAAGGTTACAAAATCAAAAGACAAAAGATGCAAGTAGCAAGAAGATCAGTGTATTTTCTTGGACGAGAAGTGTCAAATGGAGCGCAAGGAGTGACCGACAGCAACAAAGACGCCATTTTACAAGCACCAAAGCCAACAACGGTGCGTCAGATGCTCAGCTTTTTGGGCCTCTGCAACTACTCTAGAGAGTATGTCCCGGGATTCACTGAGCTCACGACACCGCTTAGAGATCTCATCAAACCACACGGAATGCATCATCCAACAGCAGAATTGTCTTGGAATCAAGAAGCTGAAGAAGCATTCACAAAGACCAAGCAAGCAATTTGTTCTGCGTGTGCACTGTGTGCCCCCGACTACACAATTCCGTTCCATTTGGATGTGATGGAGAAAGGGTCGTTTGTACAAGCTATCCTCTACCAAAAGCACCATGGAACCAGAAGAGTGCTGAAACATTACTCGTATAAACTCGACCCCCATGAACAGGCACAACCTGGATGTGCACGTTACTTGGCAGCCCTGACCAAGACGATCGAGAAAACTTCACATCTGGTGCAAAATCATCAGTTGATTGTGCATACAAACCATGGCATACTTGCATATCTCAACTCTCGACTATTCATCACCACTGCACAAAGGTCAAACAACATCTCAAGAACTTTGAGACAATCTCACATAACGTATGAAAGTGGAACTATCAACATGGCGACCACGAAGGGACTGAAGGAATTCCTCATACGTGTGAAGAAAAGGTCAAAACTGAACTATATGTCAGAGCCGATCTGAAGACGACCCCACTGCCCAATCCAGAAATGACTCTATTCTGTGATGGATGCTCATATAGAGCGAAAGAAGGACATGTCATTTCATCGTATGCTGTAGTTAAACAACTATCAGCTCACCAGCATGAAATACTGGAGGCAGAACAAATACAAGGAGGATCAGCGCAGATGGCAGAATTAATGGCAGTATTGCGCGCCTTACAACTTTCGGAAGGCCGCGAGGTCAATATCTACACTGACTCAGTTTATGCTTATAAGACGGTCACGATATCCATTGCAGGCTGGATCAGAAATGGGTTCAAGCTAACAACGGGACTTCCTATAAAGCATGAAGCACTGGTCAGACAGCTTATTGACGCAGTTCAATTGCCAAAGAAATTAGCCATCATGAAATGCAAAGCTCATACCAAAGGCCAAGACTCTGTGTCTCTAGGCAATCATGCAGCTGATCGAGCCACCAAAGAAGCAGCAAACTATGACAACAGACACATGCTTGTTCGAGACGCTGAACAGTCGGAAAATGCATCTGACGCCTGCATCATTGATACCAGATATGTGAAGGAAATTCAAGAAGCAGCAGGAGCATACGAACAAAATGCATGGAAGTTGAAAGGAGCTGTGAAAGATGTTGAAGGAATTTGGAGAAATCATGAAGGAAGAATCGTGGCTCCAATCCCTTTGCTGCAAATGCTGTTTGACGAATACCACCTGCCAACACATCGGAGCTACAAAGCCATACTGAAATACATCGATTTGTGGTGGCATCCACAAATGCAATCCATTATACAATATTGGATCGATGATTGTCATATTTGCCAGACTACGACTCCGAAAAAGGCTTGTAGACCACCACCAGGCACTTTCACTCTCCCAAACAAACCTTTCGAGAAGATCGTTATGGATTTCACAGATATGGGACCTGAAATGCGAGTACGTGGATACAGATACTTACTAGTCATAGTATGCGAATACACAAAATGGGTTGAAGCCTTTCCCTGCAAAACAGAGACTGCTAAAGAAGTAATTCATCATCTTACCACTGAAGTCTTCCCAAGATTTGGTATTCCGCATACCATAAGATCAGACAATGGCACGCACTTCACTGCCAAAGTTGTTAAAGATGTACTGAAGGCTCTGAATATCTCACAACGCCTAGGAAATTTGTATCACGCTTCGTCGCAAGGCCTAGTGGAGAGAATGAACGCTACCATAAAAAGGAAATTGGCAAAAGTATGGCTAACTTCAAAACTTGATTGGGTGGCGGCCTTACCATTCGTTCTGATGGACATCAGAAACAGTGTCAATGCGACGACATCATATTCGCCACACCTTCTGTTGACAGGCAGAGAAATGCATAAGCCACCTGGACCATTTGATGAAGACACCCCATTTATTGAGTGGGACAAGCAACACCACTCTTATGTGAAAATGCTCCAGACCATAGTAGCACAACTACATCGATGCAGACAGAGGTCCCATGATCGCCAAGAAACACTTGATCCTAACACGGATATCTCTCCTGGAACTTGGGTTTATGTTAAAGTGCATAAACGTAACAACTGGACCCAACCGTACCAAACTGGGCCATATCTAGTCCTTCAATCAACGGGAAGATCAGTACAAGTGCAAAAAGAAACTTCTAAACTTTGGTATCACCTGTCACACTGTTTTAAGTCGCCGGTGGACCCGACTCAACGAAGTCTAGCCCAAATCAAGAAAGACATTGCGATCGCTTCCTCTGACAACACGGAAGACAAGAAAGGTGATTGTTCACCATCTAACACTGATGATGGACACCACCAGTCATCCGATTCTACCCCTGAGGCTTCAGAGGTAGAAAGAGGGGAGAAAGAAGCAGAAAGAGGGGAGAAAGAGGGAAAGAGAAGAAATAGAAAAAAAAAATAATAATAATAATAATAAAAAATAAAAAAATTTGACATCGTAGTGTTGTACTAACAAAATATATACATATGACCTTTTTATTATAATATGAGAGAATTGACTCATTTTTTTAATCTAGATGTAGCAATACAAAATAGGTGCACATGCATATTTAGAATAATTACTTGCCAAAATGCTAACTCAAAATGCTGAAAAATATATTTGAAAAAATTGACAAAATTCAAGAGACTAAATATAAAAACACTGTTGTGCATAGTCAAATACCAGATGAACTGCCGGATGAATCCTTTCCATTACAGGACGAGGAAACATTGACTACTGGAGAAACTGGATCTAATAAGGACTGTAGAAAAAGGACCGGTGATCATCCAGGTGGGAGAGTCCAAATCACACGCTGTGGACGAGGCCCACTGCTGTGAAGGTCTCATAAAATCTCCCTGGATTCACCTCACCCACCTGGTGAACTGAAGGTATCACAATTCACAGGAAGCAACCACCCAAGTACATACTACACTGTTAGTATTAATTGAAGAGCAAGTACTGGTGACCTCTGCTCTAGGCATATAGACGATCGTGGTCACATCATACACTTGCACGTGACCAGAAGAAGTTAACGTCAACATGGACAATTTAAAAATTAGACTGGGATGCTCACCTTGGGTGGTGTTATGTGTTTCTTTAATTTTGTCAATTGCAATTGTGTTTCCTTTATTACTGTTTGAAGATTGGTTAAATATAGGTTCTGAAGTTCGAAATAAACGATATGTTGACAGAGGAGAAATAATGCATCATTATCAAGCTAATATGTGGTGGAGGTACGTAAATTACACGGCCCACCTTACTAATAACACTGACTGTTATGTATGTACCCACCTTCCAGTGTCGACTACACACACCGGCATTTATGCGACCACACCGAACGACACCCAAATTTTCTGTCTTGTAGCTTTGGCGATTCACCCGGGTAGTGTGAGAACCTTGACTGGTGGCGATATGTCGATACCAATGCGAATACCAAAGGGGGGCCTTCTAAAGAACACATCGTGCCATGCTGAACAAGATCTGCTGACATGGCCACAATTAAAGGACCCTCTTGTAATGGAGGATATTATAGAACCATATAACTATGCTGTTTGTTATACAGGAAACGGCATTAACAATATGGGGCATATCAGCAAAAATCATTGCCAAATTATAGTTACCTTTTGTCCGCCCATAGATGTGCTAGCGTATTACGCTTGTTTAAATAGTGATTCCTGTTGGCGGGACACACGCAGGAGAGAGGCTGTAAAAGTCATGAACGAGGACTTTGCAGTGTGGTGCGCTACTAGCCTCGGCTGTGTATGTTCCCGTGTAGCTCCAGTTATTCACGTAGGTACTAGAATATTAAATGATAGGTATTGGCTGTGTGGACATAATATTTATACCAACCTGCCACCTCATTGGGGAGGCACATGCACTATTGTGGAACTGCATCAGCCCATCATGTACATTCCAAAAGATAAATTGCATACTGTACATGAGACTGTCCAAACATCAATCATTAGACGTGGTAAGAGAGATGTCTTATTTGACCGCGGAGTTCCATATGACCAGCGGATCTTTAATATGGGACAGCGAATTGCAATAGCATTGTTTCCACATTTTGGCATTTCTAATGTACGTTCTGAAGTAGAGTATAATAGGTGGAGATTATTGGGATTTATGAACACAACCATAGTAGCCCTCAATGCAACCAATGAGGAACTAAAAGCCCTGTGCACTATGGTGCTGCAGAATCGTGTTGTACTTGACCTTTTGACTGCCTCTTCGGGAGGTGTGTGCGCTCAGGTTGGTACTGGATGTTGTACATTCATACCTGATAACAGCGGAGATGGAGGAGCAATTACACGTGCCATTAAGGATATGGTGAATGCTCGAGATGAAGTGCAAGCTACAATGTCTTCCAGAAGTTGGGACATGTGGACGTGGCTTACCAGCGGTGCTTGGTGGCACTTGTTGTTGAAAGTATTAACACCCATATTTGCGGTTTTGCTGATGATCGCTGTAGTTATTTGTTGCATAATTCCTTGTTTACGATCTTTGGTAATGAATTTAATTTCTACTAGTTTGGCGCGTCAAATCCCGACATCACAATATATTCTTCTTACTCCAGACTTCCAAGCAGGCCATGAAAGTGTTTGAATTAATTTGAATAGTTAAGCCAAAATTATAACAATATTAGTAGTTTTGATTCTGCCATATCAATTGTTAACTGATTATGCATGTAATAGCGACATAAAAGCGAAAATAGGACTAACAAATATCTCGTTTGTGAAGTCTCTGTTAATGAGAGCGGAAGGTGGAGACATACAAATAATGAGTAGGAATAAAGTTTTGAATTTTTAGTTTTTCATATGTTAGGATTTAGTTTTTAGTTTTGCATGTATTAAACTTTAGTAACATTTTCTTTTGGTGACTACCTAAAGGTAGTCAAGAGGGGAAAATTGTCAATATATAAAAGTAGTTATTTCATAGTCTGTATTAAGGTGTAATGTCTTTTGCTGACTCATGTTTTAGGCTTCAGACCAGTGGAGCCGGTAAGGTCACAAGGCCGCTGACCTCGAAGGGGAAGTAAGGGGGCATCCTGTTTACTGAGGAAAGGAGGCTGTTATCTCTGTTTAGCATATGGGTTACAGATGTCCAGTTAATCAATAGGTTTCCTTTGTTGGGTGAAAATGCATAGGGGGGCTGTGCATTAAGAGGAGGAGCTTAATTTTAGACTTAGTAACTGTGAAGAGAATGTTCTGGGGACTTCTTTGTAACTGTTACATGTGTATACTTCATTTGACTCTCCGCAATAAAGAACCACTGAGACACGCAACCATCTGATTTTTCCTCATTTTACAACGAGTGAAACTGGGAGCCAGAGCGCTATTTTTTCGTCGTTTTTATATTATTATTTTTTTTCATAGACCTTGCTGCTGGGTACAATCAAGTGCCAGTTTCTGAGAAAGATCGCCCTAAAACTGCCTTCTGTACCCCCTTTAGGCTTTTTGAGTGGAATAGAATGCCCTTTGGCCTTTGTAACGCCACAGGGACTTTCCAGTGCCTTATGCAGCGCATTTTCGGCGATCAGCAAGGGCAGTCATTACTGTTGTACTTGGACGATATCATCATCTTTTCCGCTGATGTTCAACAGCACCTTCAGCGGCTGGATTGTGTCCTGGGACGGCTCCATCATGAGGGTTTAAAGGTCAAGCTCAGCAAGTGTAGTTTCTTGAAGCGCGAGGTCAGTTACTTAGGTCATGTCATCTCTGACAAAGGCGTCTCTACAGACCCTGCGAAAATTGCATGTGTGGCAAATTGGCCGACGCCCACATCCGTAACAGAGCTTTGCTCTTTCTTAGGCTTCGCAAGCTATTATCGTCGTCTCGTTGAGGGTTTCGCAAGGTTGGCAGCACCGCTGCATCGGAGAGTTGCGGCGTTGACAGGGAAGTCAAAGAAAGCAGGGAAGTGTGACAGTGAGATTTGGACTGAGGAGTGTCAAGAGAGCTTTGACGGCCTTAAGGCAAAGTTGACGCGAAAGACTTTTCGCGTCCTTTCATTTTGGAGGTTGACGCGAGCCACAGTGGTCTTGGAGCGGTGCTTTCCCAAGAGCACGAAGGAAAGGTTAGACCAGTTGCATATGCGAGTCGTGGGTTGCGTCCTACAGAACGCAACATGTCGAACTACAGCTCAATGAAGCTCGAGATGGGTATGCCCGAACTGGGACCTGCCCCTCGTCGGTCTGTTGATTCCCAGCCTCCTTTGCTGGCCCCAAGACATGCATGTATTGTAGAGATGGAAACGCCAGTTGCTGGACCGTCTTCTGGTTTTGGGCTGCTTTCGACGGCTGATCTAGATGGTTCAGGTGCGAGAAAGTCGTTACGTTCCACCGCTGGTCGCCACCCCAATCCACATAATCTGCCACGTTCAACGCTAGACAATCAAAATCCGGTATCAAATTCTGCTTCAGCCGTTCTTCGGCCATGGTATTAGTCCATGCCGATCGTCGGGTCGACGATCCAAGTGGGGGGTAAGATTGTAGTGGTAGGCCCTGCCCAGCTGGCAGCCCAATCACGCTGCGCCTGAGCGGCCTCTCCTTTTCTTTGCCTCTGATCGTCCCTGTGTGTGCCACGGAGGAGCTGGACCGGAGCCACGGATAACTTAACCATCTTCGCTGTAAAGTCAAAACAAGCTAGAGTCTCAAAAGCCTTGTGCAACCAGGGACAGTCCAGGGACTGCAGATGGAAAATAGCTACTTTGCTAAATCTGGTACAAATCATCTCTTCTTTTGTAAAGACTAATGGTTTTGTACACTGTCCCTGTTTCAATAAACAATAAACTAACTAACTAACTAACTAACCTTCGAATTGCAGTTCGTCGTAATCACGGGTAAGTTTACAACTTAACCGTATGGCCTTTAGTCAGAATATCTATTTGGCCTATTGCGAGGCCTTACACTTTGCGTCTCCATTTAGTAACGCTGGTGCGAGGAGCACGGACACAGCAAACAGCCTTTGATCTCCGCTGCTTTGTGTCGTGCGGTTTCCTGAGTGCTACATAGGTAAGTACTACCTCTGCGCTGTGGTTTCTGCCGCATTATTTAGTCACTAAATTCTAATTATTCTACATAGGACTGGGTCGAGTTTTCCGTTCCCTCATGGTCATCGTTTTGGGCTAGATCCTCCACTCAGGAGTGGCTCAGAAATAGACATTCTATCGCGTGTCGAATTAAAATACGGACTCCAAACGGTGTTAAAAGCACCAAGAAGTTTTATCCCAGGTAACTGAGCTCCTGGTGTTCCCAAGCCCGATGCAGCAGTTTTAAAGGACATTTTGCTTTATTTGTGTTTGCATATTTGATTTGGGTGAGTGTTTGAGTGAGTGGTGCGACTGAGTGAGAGTGTGTTTTAAACTTCTTTATAACTAAAATTATTTTAACAAGAAAAGCTTTTTGTAACCTAGTATTTTCAAATTCAGAAATAAAATTAATGTAAACTGATTTTATTTGTCTGTCGTCCCTCTCAGTTCTTTCGAACCTGCGTGGCCTTCGTGGGGTGAAATTTTGTGTTAATTCTATGTACTATCCAGGTTCCCTGGACCTGAAATCCCAGGGTGGCGTTGTCAAACTAAATTTAGGTCACTATCTGAGGTTTTGTTCACCGTACTCCGTCGCAACGGACCGCTCGCGCCGCTACATACTGTAAATTGGTTTCATTTTAAGGCTGTTTAGGGGGAAATGTATTTTTAACATGTGTAATTTTCTAAGACTTTGTATGTTGACATCAGTCTGCCCAGGGACTGCAGGTGGAAATTAGCACAAGTGCTACAACCTGGTACAATGTATCTCTCCTTTCTGAGGTTAATGTATATTGTACACTGTAATAAACTAAAATAAACTAAACTAACAGAAAATGGGAAAGGGTCAGTCTAGGGACAACAAGGGGATTTCAAATGTCCCCGGTTGTGATGGCAATGAAGAAGAGGTTTGGGTCTAAAGCTATTGAATGCTTGCCGATATGGTGCAGCTCATTCGGATTCCTGGAGGGAGGCTCCATGTCTTTGAATCAATTACGCATTTTGCGTGAAAAATTAGAAGAAGAAAGGGAAATAATACTTGGTTTTGAGAAAATCACAGCAGAAGACGTTAGGTCCATGCTTAAACACCAGGCCTGCCTGACCATGTGGGAAGATTTGGCTACAGAACGGGACCGCAAAAAAACTAATAATACCATAGCTGCTCTGCCTCCCACAAAGGCAGAGAACACACAGGCGGACACACAACCCCCACATCCCCCACAGTATCGCCCTTTTCCCCCTACTAACCCTTTCACAGAAGGAGCAGAACTCCATGCAAAACACGCTCCCAAGCAAAGCGTTGGGTTAAAAAATGAACACACTACTGTTGTGCCCTCTACCCAGATTCGACGCTTTCCTCTGTCGCCCCGCTGTGTGAAAGCGCCCCCTGTAATACGCCTGGAACGCCGCCACGCCTCCCAAAGCCTCGAGCACCAGTGGACTCCCCGCAAGGCCCCGCAGCAGCAGCAGAAGAAGAAACACCAGAAGCGGAACCACTATGCCGCAGAGAAACGCTTAGACAGAAACCGAGGCCCACGAATCATTTCGTGGCCTCCAGATCTGTCGAAGGACTGATACCAGAGGTGGCTTTAAAGGTGCGGGACTCGTACGTTTCATTTGACGACGGACCACAGATAAAGGAACTACTTATGCACGCCAAACATGCAGTTTGTTGTTTGGAAGCATTACAAAGTCAGGCTACACTGCTAGCCCTAAACCCCAAAACTCCAATAACAAGTCAAACAAGGACAAACAGGGACGGGGGCCCAGGATCAAGGGACGATGTTGGAATTGTGACAAATTGGGACACAGAGCAAGCAAATGCCGCAGCCCGAAGCAGTACAACGCGCAACAGAATCAGAACGGCCGCCAACCATACGTCCCGCAGCAGCAGCAGCTGAGCGGACAGTGGCCGCAGCAGCAGCTGAGCGGACAGCAGCAGCAGCAGTACATCCCGCAGGAGTGGCAGCAACGCCACAGCCAGTACGGACAACAACATCGTTATGAAGACCCACAAAACGGTAACCACCAGGGGCGATACGAGGCGGACTGACTAGGCGGGAAAACACAGGACGGCGCCGGACTCAGAGGGGGCACAGGGGAAACCGTACGGAAGACTCATCACCCGGGTAAGCGCACATACTCGTCACCGGAGCGAACACTCATTATGTCACGTAAGTTTGAACAAGAATAAATTGCAATTGGCAGACACGATCTCTGAGAAAATGCATGCTAAATTTCAGTATGTGGTGAAAAAGTTACATCTAGTTAACTCTGGGCAACAAATTCTGTGCTAAAAAAGAAATGACAAGTCTTTCTGTCTCTTATAAAATGAGTGGCCGCTTCATATTCTCATTAGCAGTGTCGGGAGAAACGAGCAATTTACGTCACCGCTAACGTGTTTTGATTCTCAGGGCAACCAGTTTAGACATTGGTTTCTATTTTCCCCACGATGTCCGGTTAATTTATTAGGCCAAGCTCTTATGTGCAGACTAAATGTAATAAGATTTGTAAATATGTGAATAAAGTTATAATAAAATCATATTTATGTGAATGATGCAACAGCCAAGTATTTGAATTTATCTTCAAGGTTAGCATATTTTTCACAATGTTCCAGTAGTATCTAAGAAGATACTGTTTGGTATCAGAAGTACGTAAGAGAGCAGCCTGGTATCAGGTTGACCATGTGTAGTAAGACAACAGAGTGAACTGGACGAATGTAAATCAAGGTTGGCCCCATCCTGTCTAGGTCAGACTGGGTATTATTGACATCAGGTGTCCTTGTACAGGCCGGGCCTTCCGATAAGTATAGTGTGATTCATGTTTTAAGATATGGTGTGATACATGTGTTTGAGAGGTGACGAGCAAATATCTGTAACTCCGCCTCTCTATATGTGTAATATACTGTGGAAAAACCAAATAAAAGGCTGTACCAGAAAACAACTCTTTGAGAATGGGTGCACCACTCTGCGGAGCTGTGGTGTACTGCGATTCTCCCTTGCAAGCCAACCAAAGTATTGATCTCTGTGTCGTTTTCTTCTAGTTGAAGCGTTCTCCAGAATTGGAAAACAAAGGTATTAACCCTAATTTTCTGACATACAGATGGTCCTTCGAGCCGCTTGACAGCTGATCTTCGTGGAGGGTGAACTGCGATTGGCGAAGTCTGTACAGCAACGAGAGAAAGCCCACTTTCCCGTGGCCGTCCATCTCACCTCATTCTCCGCGGAGACGGTTCGTCATCCGAGCCAGAGGGGAACGAGCGACAACAAACAGAGGTCAGATAACTTTGTGTGACAGAGTGAGACATATAGCGCTTATATGCATTGTTGGTTTAGTACGAGCGTTCAGGCTCAAGACAGAGTAGTCAAGACGGACGAACTGAACGAAACGTACGACCAGGCTCAAGACAGAGCAAGACAGACTGTTTGTCAAAACAGACAAACAGAATGAAAGGTATGATTGAAATGAATGTGAATTAACGACGTGCTGTTTTTAAAGTGTGTGAGCACCGTTAATTCTATTAGGGTCAAAAGGCGTTAATCTGAGGAATCTAAAATCTGTCAACGGGTGTGAACCTTGAACACCTGGCCAATGTCCGGTGGTAACCAACAGGGGAACCACTAGAAGCTTGACATTGGGTCCGTTGGCAGAGCACTTAGCATTTTCCCAGACGACCAGACCACATAATGGCTAACCATGAGGTGGCCCCTAAATCAGTAAAACCAGGTGATAACAGTGGAGAAAATTGGACAGGTAGTCGGCAACACAATGTAGAAGGAGCAGGGAGAGGAGAAGAGGCAGATAGGCGAGCAGCAGAAGAGGAGAGACAGCGCAGGGAAAAAGGAAAGCACAAAGGGAAAGGTAGAAATGACAAAAAAGGAAGAGGAAGGAAAGGAAGTGACGAGGAAGATCCACAGAAAGTTGAGGACTGGAAAGAGGGAAAGTGTTTTGTTTGCCACAAGAAGGGACATCTAGCCAGGAACTGCTATAAGCGCAAGGCTAAAGTAGACAGCGAAGATGAAGAAGACAGTGAGGGACAGGCATGACTAGAGGGAAAATGTGAAGAAAATTGCTGTAAGAACTGCAAAAGCAAAAATGGACAGTGTGCATCAGCAGTAGATGTTATCACAGATGAAAAAGAAGAAGCAGGCACAGGGACAGAAATGTTTTGAATCTAGAGTTAGTTAATATCTGATATTATCTAATAACTATCTAATAACAAACAAAGGCCAGAAGTAACCCTTCTAGTAAATAGCGTCCCACTCATATTCCTAGTACACTCAGGAGCAGAAAGAACAGTTTTACGAGATGTCACAGTGACATCAAAAAAGCTCAAATCTTATCAGAACAATTCAAGATTTGCGTGCAGTAAACGAGGCTGTCCAACAGAGGTCACCAAATGTCCCAAATCCACATGCGTTGCTCAACAGTATCAGACCAACAGCGAAATACTTCACTGTGATAGATTTGGCCAATGCCTTCTATTCAATCCCATTGTCAAAAGAGGCACAAACATGGTTCGGATTCACATTTGAAGGAGAAAAACTCTCTTTTTCGCGCTTAACGCAAGGTTTTTGCGAATCACCAACGATATTCGCACAACAAATGTCAAATTGTCTTGCGCAACACCAACCGTCTGTACATTCACAGATCCTGTCCTGTGTCGATGATTTATTGGTGGCCAGTGTTACAAAAGAAGCATGTATTGCGGACACATTGGCTCTACTGAATCATCTGCACAAAACAGGGAACAAAGTAAGCAAAGACAAGCTCCAACTTTGGAAACCCCAAGTGAAATATCTAGGCCACACCCTTAGTGCAGATGGCCGGACGGTTGATGATGCTCGAAAAGAAGCAATCAAAGCAGCTCCAAAGCCCACAACTAAAAAGCTAATGATGTCCTTTCTGGGCTTGAGCAATTATTGTCGCATGTGGATTCTGGGATATGCAGAGATCGTAAAACCCCTCCAGGACATGATGTTCAAACAAAAGTTAGCCATGACCGATAAGTTAACAATGGAGTTTAAGAGGTTTCAAAACTGCTACAGGGAAGCCCGTAACCCATAGGGGATTACTTAAGAAACTATTAGAGAATGTACATTTACCGTCAAAATTAGCCATTTGTAAATGTGAAGCACACAAGAAAGGAATAGATCCCATAACAACGGGAAACAATTTAGCTGACGACATAGCTAAAAAAGCAGCAACTGGAATAATTGTCATGTACATAGAAAAACAAGAAGACACTGACCCAGTAGACATTTTGAAACAACACCAAAATGACGCACCACGATCAGAAAAAACAGTGTGGATCACAAAAGGCGCACTTTTAAAAGACAATGTATATAGAGCCCCGATGGTAAACCCTGGTTACCAAAATCACTTTTCAAATGGGCTGCTGAATTGAGCCATGGGGCATGCCATGTCTCAACAGGAGGGATGGTGGCACTAGTAGAACAATATTACCACACCTATGGTGTGGTAGTATTGTCAATACGTATACAAAAAAAAAAATTTGTAAATGAAGTGATCTCAGCGATGGCCAGGAACCTCGAGATCACCATTTGAGATTATCCATGGCAGACCAATCAGACTCCCTGGACTAGCTGGCATACAAGGAAAAGACGACAAAATACCAAAGGACTTATCATGGCATATGAATCAGACAATGTTAACAAGAGAACTGTACAAAACACATGAACTGCCGAAAGATTCTACTGTATCCACACAGCCAGTGCATGTCGGAGACCTGGTGTTCATCAAAGCTGTGAAGAGGCCCAAGTGGAACAGTCCGAGGTGGGAGGGGCCATATCGAGTACTGCTGGCCACACCAACAGCTGTAAAAGTGGAGGGACAAACCACGTGGGTGCACCTATCTCACTGCAAGCTGCGGGAACTGCCAGACCTGAACCTCACCGAACCCTCTACACCGAGTGAGTAGACCCGCAGAGACTCAGGACTTCCAGACCTCCCAGACGCAGGACTTCTCTTGTAAGCAGAGACAACAACAGAGTACAACGGTGCACAAAGTACCATTACTCTGCGACAACAGAGTACAACGGTACGCAAAGTACCATTACTCTGCGACACTGAGTGGCAACTCCAGACCGATCATCATGACTACCAACATGATTGCCATCTACCTGGTGATCATCGTGGCATGGACACAAGGAGCAGACGGCACGAACGAGAAGGAACAGGTGTCGTATGGTCAGGTCCATGTTCTAGACAAAGTAAATGTATATCACTGCTTCAATTTTGCATACCAGTGAACAAGACTTACACCTTCCAGGTGCCCTACAACCAGTTAGTGTGTAGGGGAGTCAAGATATCATATCAAGCAGATGTTAAAAACGATATAGTGTATGTTATGCCGGGGCAAATAGATAACTCATGGGGGAATGAGGTGGTAAACTCAGGAGAGCAGTGGGTTCCCAAGGCTACGACAGAGCAGGCCAAGGAGTGGGCGGGCAGGTTAATCCTCATACAGACACCAACACACTTATCAGTGACAGTAAACATGAAAAACAAGCCGAACCTTACAGAGTGCACCCTATTTAGACTCTATTGGTACACCACCGGGAAAAAAAGACCCATATTGTGACATGATCCTCTGCTCTGTGGCAGTAACACACGAACAAACAGTTGTCAGCGCATTAGGAGCAAGAGCTAAACAACAAGGCCTGACTGTAATAGACACGGACAAAATGGACCCATCTGACTTTATGCATATAGCAACAGGAGTGAATGCAACTACCAATGCATGGGTACGACAGGCAGTGGGAGTAGCTGCAACAGTAAAGTGTGACTGTGTGGTATGTATGACAGCAAGGCCACAACTATTATTGGTAAATGCATTACCTGTAAATGAGTCTTGTGCACACATCTTAGCGAATAGAACAGGTAACAGGAGATTGTGCACTGCGTACCAAGCCGCTTTTCCAAAATTGCCCACCAAAACGCAGCCACCTGTCTTCACAGTGCCAACAGACACCATCTTTACCTGCTACCACATCACCACATGCCAACCTAATAATAAATGCACAGACGTCGGAAGGGTGCCTAGTACCCTGTGTAACAAAACTATAGAATTAAAAGGGAATGGCATGCTGACTACACAGCGACAAGATGTATGGTGGTGGTGTGGAGGTAACATGTTACGAGGTCACATGGAAGCCAGCGGTACGGGGAGCTGTGCCTATGTTTCCCTAATATGGCCTGCCACGGTTGTTACGACCCCGCCGAGACGGGGCGCCAGGGGGAGGCGTGAAATAGCGTCTTCACCTGTGGTCCTGTTGCCGGTGGCGCCTGACACCACATACCTGGATGCTATTGGCGTCCCAAGGGGGGTCCCTGATGAGTATAAATTGGTAGACCAAATAGCCACAGGGTTCGAAAACCTCCCGCTGATATCAGCAGTATTCCCTGTAACTCCAAACAAAAATGTTGATAGAATAAATTATCTGCATTTCCAGATGCAGCGTCTGACCAATCTTACCCATAACTTAGGACAAAGTTTAGGGAGTCAACTACACCACACGTCCTTAATGGCGTGGCAAACTAGAATGGCAGTGGACATGTTGTTGGCGGAAAGAGGGGGTGTCTGTTCAATGTTTGGGGACCAGTGTTGCACGTTCATCCCCAACAACACAGCAGCAGATGGGGCCATAACGCACACATTGACACAACTGAAGACAATGGCAAACACACTGAAGGAACACTCAGGGGTACACAGCATGATACAAGACTGGTTCAACCGTCTCTTTGGAAGATGGAGTAGCTCGGTAGTACCTTTTCTAACCACTAAGGCTATCACTACTACTAACCATAGTAGTGATAGCCTGTTTTGTATTCTGTGGTTGTTGTTGTATACCACTGTGTAGAACTACCATTGAACGTACGGTTGAGAAAGCAGTCTCAAGTAAGTTTACCACCACATACGCCCTAATACCAGCAGAAAATGAGGACACTGAAACTGGCAATTACTATAGCGCCTGAATATTACCACTCTGGGTGTAAAAAGCATTAGTTTAAAATTATGAAGGGTATGCTGAAATCTGTGAGGAATGGTATATCTGGATGTGAGAAAATTTGCTAATGTTTTGATAAACAGGAGAGAATTGTAATAAGATTTGTAAATATGTGAATAAAGTTATAATAAAATCATATTTATGTGAATGATGCAACAGCCAAGTATTTGAATTTATCTTCAAGGTTAGCATATTTTTCACAATGTTCCAGTAGTATCTAAGAAGATACTGTTTGGTATCAGAAGTACGTAAGAGAGCAGCCTGGTATCAGGTTGACCATGTGTAGTAAGACAACAGAGTGAACTGGACGAATGTAAATCAAGGTTGGCCCCATCCTGTCTAGGTCAGACTGGGTATTATTGACATCAGGTGTCCTTGTACAGGCCGGGCCTTCCGATAAGTATAGTGTGATTCATGTTTTAAGATATGGTGTGATACATGTGTTTGAGAGGTGACGAGCAAATATCTGTAACTCCGCCTCTCTATATGTGTAATATACTGTGGAAAAACCAAATAAAAGGCTGTACCAGAAAACAACTCTTTGAGAATGGGTGCACCACTCTGCGGAGCTGTGGTGTACTGCGATTCTCCCTTGCAAGCCAACCAAAGTATTGATCTCTGTGTCGTTTTCTTCTAGTTGAAGCGTTCTCCAGAATTGGAAAACAAAGGTATTAACCCTAATTTTCTGACACTAAATGTAAATCTGATCTCAACACCAAGCGGTCCCAAATTTGATGACTACTGCAAATTGACACCAAACCCTGAGATTGCTAATTTATTAGCCACAACAGTGGCAAGAGTTACGCTTGGAATAGGCACTACCACTCAGTCCCACTATGTACATAGCTCTGTCCAAGCACATCTGCAGCGTGGAGGGAGGTCTCTGTATTTACATTATTTTATTTTTTTTCTCCTCTCCGGAAAGGCTAACGCATGGAGAAGCCATGCTTAACACAAAACAACGTATTTTATAATGTGGTACCACACTTTCTTTGCGCAAAGCTGGCGTGAGGTCAGTTATTCAGGCTTTTATTTATTTTTATTTACTTTTTTGTAAAGATGTCAGCAAACTTTGAAGGCTTTGTAGCTCACTTTTTTTACGTAGTTTGGGGTGCTTTCTTTGATATTTTCATTTGTCTGTTAGCTTTTTGCACTGCGGTGCTGTTTCTTATTTTTATTTTTATTTATTTTAATTTTATTTTTCAAAAAAATATGAAATATATTAATAGCATAAATGCCTGATCAGCATTGATTTTTTTTTTTTACATCGATTGTGTGTGTGTGTGTGTGTGTACTTATCGTACGTATAAAGGGGGAAAAAAAGTAATAATTCTTAGTACAGGGTAAGTGGCGTTTGGTAGCTGTGAGAGGCCACGTACCTTTCAACAGCTGCCCACACAGACCTCACTTTTTTTAACGCACCATACAACATAGGGCTCATCACAAATACACATACACATCAGTATAGGGTAAGCAGGAATGGGTGAATGTCAGGGGCGTAATACCTCTGGACATCCACTAACTCCTGTCTTTTTAAACTCACCACCTATTTTAGGGCATAACATTGTCAATCACAAGTGAAGGGTAATCGGGTGGCGGGAAGCTGGGAGAGGTTACAGATCTCTTGACAGCTGCCCACGCAAACCTTTTTTTTTTTTTAAATGCAACACAAAGCATAGGACTCATCACTAATTAATAAATACATACTTCTCTCCCTTTTGTGTGTGTGTGCCCGTACACGCTTGCCTGTATGTATATGTGGGTCGGCGTGGTATAGTTTGATGGTTTTGTTGTTGTTTCCGTTGGCACAGTTGTCACCACTACATCATTGTAGCTAGGTTTATATACAGTATGTATGTAGGTATCTGGGTATTTTTATTTTCTTGTTTTGATATATGTAGTTATTTTTTTTCATGTGTGTGTATGTGTATGTATATATATATATATATATATATATATACAGTATACGTATGTGTATACATATGTGTGTATGTATATATGTATGTATGTATATTTATATAATTTTTTATTATTATATATATTTTTCTATTATTTAGCTTTTATTTTTCATTTCACTGGGTGTCAAAAAAAACATATATATATATATTGTGTATAAAAAACATATATATATATCTGACATGCTAATTGTGTAATGTTATTATGAAACTTATGGCACAATAAAGTAACGAAAAAAGATTTGTTTGTCAGATTGTACAAGTTAGCAGTGTGCAGTTCAAAAATGTAACTTTAAACAAGTCAATGATTGTTTAAACATTCATTTGAAAATCCTGTCTTTGCTATGTGACCTTTTCACATGGGACAAAACAACGCAATGCTGACAGGGTTGAAAAAAGGTTTGAAAAAATGCCGCACCATTGTTTATAGGGCCGTTTCCAGCTCTGTGGGGTCACTATGTCAAATTCGGTTCAGGGGCCCCACTTTGCAAGTCGTAAAAATAATAAATGGAGTTACATATAGAAAACAAAGTAGATAAACTAAATATAAAAGATAAAACGGTAGTTAACCAACGCGGTAACACTTTACATGACAACCCGGTAACTACTAGGTAATTACCTAGTAATAACAGTAGTAATTACAGTAGTAATTACTAGTAATAAATATCAATAAAAGTGGTAGTTCTTGTGTAATTAAAGTAGTAGTTAATAGTAACTCTGCTCAATAACTGCTAGGTAATTACCTAGTAATTACTAGTAATAAATATCAATACAAGTGGTAGTTCTTGTGTAATTAAAGTAGTAGTTAATAGTAACTCAGCCCAATAACACAAGTAATAATCTAGAAGTGGGGGTAAATAACTTGGCCCAATAACTGCAAGGTAATTGGTTAATAATCATAGCACTAATAACTATTGGGTAATTAATGTGGAATATTTTTGGTATCCATAGGGGGAGCTATACATGCTTATCAGTAAGTCTTACATTGTCAGTGGAAAATAATTGGCATTACTAGCACTTATGTAACTACTCCATCTGCATCAACATACGGAAAGCACGTTGTTACTATCAACTATTAATAATGCGCTTGATTGTGTGAATGTGGGGGTGTGGGGACGACATAATTGAAAGAAAACAATTGTATTTATTGATATTTTAATCACATTATAAATAACACTGCATCAAGAACAATACAGATGTTGCCATTAATACATTTCAATGAGATTCATTCATTCATCATCTTCCACTTGTCCGTTGCCGGGTCGTGGGGGCAACCGTTGGAGCTGCCCAAATCACATAGCACCGGCCCCCATGGCTCCTTCTGCAGGTGGTGGGTCCACGGAAGGACGGCCTCACGGTTCAAACCGGGCCTGTTGGTCTCTCCTAGGGGGCTACCAGTGTACGCAGACACTGGAGGCAATGTGGGTGAAGTGTCTTGCCCAAGGACACAACGACAATGTGCACCTTCAGGAGGCGGGATTCGAACCCCCAACCTTCCGATCATGAGACGACCCGCTCTACCATCTGCGCCACTGTCGCCCCTATTTCAATGAGATATTAATTTAATTCCTTACCACAAAGACCTGTATGCCGAACTAGTAACAACAACAAAAAACTACCAGTAACATCATGAGTAGGTACCGGGTAACTATCTGTTAGTTACTACATATCCCGGGTCTTCATCTGACGTAGGAACAACCAGTAACAACTGAAGTAGGTGCCAGATATCTTGAAGTTTCTACATTTCCCGGTGTACATCTGACGTAGGACATAAGGGTAAGAACTAGTAACAACACAAGTACCAGGTAACTATCTGGTAGTTACTACATATCCCGGGTCTTCATCTGACGTAGAACATAAGGGTAAGAACTAGTAACAACACAAGTAAGTACTAGTAACACCACAAGTAAGTACCAGGTAACTATCTGGTAGTTACTACATATCCCGGGTCTTCATCTGACGTAGGGACAACCAGTAACAACTGAAGTAGGTGCCAGATATCTTGAAGTTTCTACATTTCCCGGTCTACATCTGACGTAGAACATAAGGGTAAATACCAGTAACAACACAAGTAGGTACCAGATAACTAGCTGGTAGTCACTCTCTCTCTCACGTAGGACGTGGGTACCATTACACTACATTACATCAAAAAACACTAATCACCGTATTTGTTCAAATGGAGGTGATGGGAAAAATGATATAACTAATAGTAAGGCAAGGCAAGGCAAGTTTATTTGTAGAGCACAATTCATACACAAGGCAATTCAAAGTGCTTCACAGTTGCAGAAAGAGAAATTACAAGAAAACAGATAAAATCAATCAATAAAACATCAACATAAAGTTAATCAATGACAGTAAAAGGCAAGAGTGCAGATAAAATACTTTCAGTTTTCATATGCACGGGTAAAAAGAGCTGTTTTCAGCCTGGATTTGAACATTGTCAGAGTTGAGGCCTGTCTCACATCCTCATGAAGACTGTTCCAGATTTTAGCTGCATGAAACTGAAACGCAGCCTCACCGTGTTTATTATTGACTCTGGGAACCACCAGGAGACCCCTCCCTGAAGTTCTCAGGGCCCGAGATGGTTCATACGGCTCTAACATGTCAGAGATGTACTTTGGTGCTAAACCATGAAAAGACTTGTACACAAGCAGAGCTGTTTTAAATTCTATTCTCTGAGTGACAGGAAGCCAGTGCAGAGACCGGAGCACTGGACTAATGTGGTCGTATTTCCTTGTTCTTGTCAGGACTCGAGCAGCAGCGTTCTGGATGTTCTGCAGCTGTCTAACAGCTCGTTTAGAAAGGCCAGTGAGCAGGCCGTTACAGTAGTCTAACCTGCTGGAGACAAATGCATGGATGAGTCTCTCTAAGTCTGGTTTTGACACTATTCCTCTGATCTTAGCAATGTTTTTCAGATGGTAAAAAGCTGATGACGTTATTGCTTTGATGTGGCTGTTTAAGTTCAGGTCTGAGTCCATGATTACTCCTAGATTTCTAACCTGATTTTTTGGTTTCAGAGCGAGAGACTCAAGGTGACTGATAACACTTTGTCTTTGTGTCTGTGGGCCAAAGACAATGATCTCAGTTTTGTCTGAGTTTAGTTGGAGAAAGTTGTTTTGCATCCACAAACTGATCTGTTCGATGCAGTGACAGAGTGTATCTACAGGCCCATGTTCACCTGCCGTCAGTGACACATAGATCTGAGTGTCATCTGCGTAGTTGTGGTACGACACATTGTTGCTGTTTATTAGCTGACCCAATGGAAGCATGTACAAGTTGAATAAGAGGGGTCCCAAGATTGACCCCTGGGGGACTCCACAGGTCATGGAAATTTTGTCTGAGACACAGTTGCCAATTTCGACAAAGTACGTCCTATCCTCGAGATAGGACTTGAACCAGTTTAGAGCAGTACCAGAGATTCCCACCCAGTTTTCTAACCTGTGAAGTAAGATCCTGTGGTCCACTGTGTCAAAGGCAGCGCTCAGGTCCAGCAGAACTAAAACTGAGACCTTACCTGCGTTTGTGTTCATACGAATATCATTTGTCACCTTGATCAGAGCTGTCTCAGTGCTGTGGTGGGGCCTAAATCCTGACTGGAAAGTATCAAACACATTGTTAGATAGGAGAAAGTAAGTGAGCTGTTGATATATTACTTTCTCTAGGACTTTTCCTAAGAACGGTAGGTTTGATATGGGCCGGTAGTTGTTCAGTACCTTGGGATCAAGGCTGCTCTTCTTTAGAAGAGGCTTAATGACTGCTGTTTTCAAGGCCTTTGGAAATGCTCCAGTCTCAAATGAGATGTTAACTAACTGAACAAGTTGTGGTAACAAGCTGGTCAGCACAGACTTCAGAAATCTAGTGGGTAATTCATCAAGGCAGCATGTACATGAACTCAGACCGGAGATAACCTCTTCGATTGTTTTGTCAGTAACAGGAGTGAAATGTGTCAGCTCAAGGTGTCTAGCTGGTGGCAGGGTTGCTATTTGTGTTGTGGAAATTATGGCATTTTTAATGCCTTGGACTTTGTCATGAAAAAATATTGCAAACTCATTGCACTTAGATGTAGAGATTAGTTCTAAGGGCAGTGAAACTGGAGGGTTAGTTAATCTGTTTACTGTGGAAAACAGAACACGAGGATTGTTTCTGCAGTTTGCGATGATTTTAGAGAAGTATTTCTCCCTTTCTCCACGCAAAATCTGGTTGAACTCACAAAGCACTTCTTTGTATATCTCAAAATGAACCTGGAGCTTTGACTTGCGCCATTTCCTTTCGGCTTTTCGGCACTCCCTTTTCTGTGCCCTGACCGAATCTTCACTTCTCCAAGGTGCCTTTTGTCTATTGTTAACCATTTTAACCTTGACAGGAGCAATAGTATCCAAAACATTTAAGACGCTTGATGTATAAGAGTCCAACAGATTATCAACATTTGAACATGGAGGATTTTCAAATCTGATCATTTCCATAAACTGTGTCCCTGTTTTATCATTTATGTGTCTTCTCTGAATAACTCCAGGCCCAACCACTGGTTTGGGTGTAACAGACAAGTCAAAAAAGACACAAAAATGATCAGATAAAGCAGCATCAACAACATTCACATTTGATATATTAACACCTTTTGTAATAACTAGATCTAGAGTGTGACCTTTGTTGTGAGTCGCCTCACTCACGTGCTGAGTTAAACCAAACATTTCAAGAACAGCATTAAGTTCTTTTGCATGCCTGTCATTGGTCACATCCACATGCACATTAAAATCACCTGAAATGACTAAACAATCAAAATCAGTGCATATAAATGAAAGTAATTCAGTGAAGTCTTCGATAAAACAATTCTGTGGTGGTTTGTAAATAGTCATATAAAGAAGGGAAGATTGTTTTATCTCCATTTTGAAAGACACATACTCAAATGATACAAAAACCCCAAATGACAATTTGTGGATGACTATATTGTCCCTGAATATTGCACAGACACCCCCGCCCCTCTGATTTTGGCGTGTTTCAGACACAAAATTGAAATTTGATGGACTACACTCAATCAAAACTGCGTTACCAGTGTTTTTGTCAAGCCATGTTTCAGTTAAAAACATAAAATCTAGATTATAAGAAGAAATAAAACTATTTATTAAAAAGGACTTGTTTTTTAACGATCTGGCATTGAGTACAGCATGTTTGAGATTTGTCTGTGTTTGAGTGGATGGAATCTTTTTGCAAGGGATATGGATTAGAGTTCTTTGATTGGACGGTCTGACTGTCCCTCTCTTATCTAATCTATGTTGTTTGACTGTACTAATTGTTTCAGAAGAACACACTCCCTCTGTGGACCTCTGGTTGGTTTTGAGTTTGCTATGCATGGTAGCAACGCAGAGGCCCTTAATGTCCTAGACAGCAGCAGTGAAGCTGCTGGAAATCGGAGGTGGGGGAGGGGCATGATACTTCTTCGTGGATGAAAGCCTTGGTCTTGACATGACTGGAGTGCGGGGAGTCATTTGAATCCCTTGTTTTATCAAGGCTTCAAAATGGCTGGGAAATCCCATAGGTGACTTTGGTGATGGGAATGATTCAGAAAAATCTCTGGAGGGTGTAGATGTACCAGTCGGGCTCAAGGCCTGTGGTGGAGTTGATGAAAGTGGTCCTTCGGCTGAATCATTTACTATAGATGCAGGTGGTGCTGAAGCTGAGCTTTTCCCCGGAGATGCAGATGCAGGTGGCGCCGCTGCTATGGTTGAGATGTTTTCTGGTGCAGCTAATTCCTTAACTGTGGCTGGATCCTTAACTGTGGCTGAGTCCATTACTGTAGGTGCAGATGATGCAGCTGCGACTGAATCTTTTATTGGGGATGCAGGCGAAACCTTTGCTGGTGAGCCAGGAGCTCTTCTCATGCTCCTCTCTGCTCTCTCTTGTTGCTCAGGCCTCCACTGATTTTGCAGAGCATGGAGGAGATTTTCCGTCAGTCGTCTCACTCCACCTCTGCTCAAATGTGGTCCATTTCCTTTAAACAGATCGTCGCGTTTCCAGAAAAGATAAAAGTTCTCTATGAAATACAGTCCTCTCGACTCACACACTTTTGACAGCCATGTATTCAACTGAAACAGCCGGGAGAATTTGTTTATTCTCCCGTCGATGTTTGGGATAGGTCCACTGATGAAAATTTGTATTGCGTCTTTGTCCAGACAATCAAGTCTGTCAAAAAGTTTATTAAACTTTTCTTTCAGGACTTCAGACTCTCCGTTTCTTGTGTCAACAGCACCAACATGTAAAACAAGTTTATTTATTCCAGGGTTATTCGTGATTTCCTTGTTTAGAACATCTATAATGTCAGAAACTGTAGCAGACGGATAAGTGATTGTAGTCATTATCTCATTGTTTATATTAGATATGGCTCCGTCCCCAAGCAACAGGGTATCTCTGGCCTTGACACTTGGCACAGTGTTTCTCTCCATCTTTGTTTTGACTTCTTGTTCTGTGTTTCTCTCTGTGTTTCTCTCTGACTTTTCTTGCTTATTATACACATCCCCTGAGAGAGGTGAAAATCTGTTTGTTAACTTTATTCCAGGTGCATTTTTACGAGCATGTTGTCTTTGCTTTGGCCTAGCACCAAGTTGTCTGTTTAGTTTCGGAAATGTTATGGTATCGTTTAGCTTTAGGTTGCAAGTATCAGTTTTTCCGTCTTCTTACCGGGTTCCACAGGGAGCGTGTCATTAAGTCCTCTTTCCGTCTCTAGAGCATAAATCTTGTCCCGTAGCAGGGAAATTTCTTGTTGATACATCCGACAGCTTTCACAAGGCGATGTTTGCCTTCCTCCCTCAGCCATGTTGACAAGATTGTCGTCGCTGGTTCGTCAAATGAGTTGTAAAAATGGCATCAAAATGAGTAAAAAGCCTTGGTTCACTTAAAAGAAGAGAATAAAATCATATCCAAGACATGTGCCCAAAAATAGAATGATTTAAAAAGCAAAAAAGCAAATAAAGAGGCAAGCGGCAGCAGCAAGCAGAGATACGTCTGCACTCTTGATAAGCAGGAAGTACTGGTATCTGTCAAAATGCTGATGTGTCTACTTCCTGATTACTTACTTTATATTCTGTCAACATACATTAAGGGATACAAATAATTAATTTTTAATACATATATTCATGACTTTCTCTTGCATGCGAACGCAACCTAATTATTAATTAAATAAAGGAAAAGTAACGCTCTGTAGATCGTAGGGAGCTTGCTAATTACACCAATTCTCTGTACTCTAATTATTTTGTTTTATTTGAGAGCTTACAATTCCATGGAATAACAACAAATAATGTCTCTGAGCTAAATACAGATTTAAAGTTGTCTAGTTCTATAAATACATATGTGCCTCCTTTCTAATTCAAATGATTTCCTGGTGTACAAGCTCAAGGGTAGGGCAGGGTACCGAAAAGCTCCGGTACGGGGGTAAAGCTAACTGCGGGCTAGCGCCACTTTAAACAGTATTTACAGCCAAGTTTGAGTGAAAAAAAAATATTTCCATTGTGTAATTGGATGTACAATATAGGGCTGAAACAACTAATCGATTAATCGGTGACTAATCGATTACTGAAATAGTCGACAACTATTTTAGTAATCGATTAATCGTTTTCTGGTTCACACAGACTGAAATAGAGCAAAAATGACATGAAAATGTAGTATTTTTTATGAAAACCTACTTTGTTTTTATAGTTAGTGTATGTAGTGTTTTGTACATTGTACATTTCATGAATATCTGCCGGTGTCTCGTACAATCAGAAAGCAGAATCAGCGCTAAGAGCCTCCAACAAAGATATACTTTAAGTTTACTACATCAACATGTCTTCAAGCGATGCCACATTAGCTTTATGTGATAAAAAAAACTGAAAAAATACAATTTTCCTACACCGTTCACAGCCAAGCGATTAATCGATTAATCGTAATAATAATCGATAGATTAATCGATTACAAAATAATCGTTAGTTGCAGCCCTAGTACAATATCCCTCTCTCCCTTCGCCTTTTCTGTCAGTGTAGTATTTACTCTCACGGACAATTAATAAGTAAAAAAACACAACTTGCTACGACACCTGCAGTTGCGCTTTTGGCCTCTAACGCCTAGAATTACTTAGTACTGCTTTAAACAAAGGCTACATTAATGCATGCAAAGATAATTAGCTACTTCAGCGCAAATGAAGGCTGTTTTCTTAAAGCAAAGCAAGGTTATAGATAAGTTAAACTTTTGTAATTATTAGTGGCGGGATCTGCGGCAGGACTAACCCAGGATTTAGACTACACCGGTTGTAACACAGCTGTAAACTAAACCGGTTATAAACCAGGACAAAACCAGGACTGAATAAGAAACTTGTTTTTTAAGTCACATTGAAAAGCATAACATTGCAATGACGACAAGAAAGACATCTTTACCATTAGCTAAAGATACGCAGAAGTTGACTTTACGTGCCTGATTACTGAAATAAAACCATGTCCTGATGTGAATCACGCCTGTCTCTGCAGCTCAGGAGGTAATAATGTCCGATTTATGTTTTTTTTTACATTGCTTAATTGGAAATTGGGTATTCAGACCAAAACATGAAGTTACAGGTGACGCTGCTGTGGCCAGTGTTCTTTCTGTTGTGCCGTTGTATGACATCCTGAATGATACATTTTAAGACCAATTATTTTAATTTAATTAAAATAACATAGGTATCGAAAAATGTACCATTAAGGCACCGGTGCCGAAAAGCAGGCATCGTTAAAGTATTGAGAATTGAGAAGAAAACAAATAGCGGTACCCAGCCCTACTTATGGGGTCCTGTCGCAGTGTCTATTAGGATCCTCATATGCGCCCTGGGCCCAACTTTGGGATCCACTGTACTGCTGTGATCTTTTTCCTGGTTCTATTGCTTTTCAAGATGGTGGGCAGCTTGCCAGCAGAAATTTGTATGGAATTCCATCAACTGAAATCAAGTCATCACGTCTTCCTTACACCACCATGGCATTGCTGGGTACACAGAAGTCAAGCCGTTCTCTGCAATACACAATGTTTACAATGTAATGTTCATGTTGAAACAACTGTCTTTGGAATACAGGTGTTTTACTTACTTTTGCTTCATGGCCATTGATGTGCGTCTTAAATCAAGGATCAAGGATAAAATAGAAAACCTAACAATTGAAAGCAGAACGTTGGTTAGACATAACAATTTTTGCTCCAATTCTCAAACATGTGTTAGATGACCACATGTACACAAAGTGGGAAGTAATGTCCCACTTTATTTACATGTATAGTCTGTTTACTTTTTATTATGTTCATTTTACTGTATATAGCTACTGTTTGCTCCGCTTGAAGTTTTTGGTAGTCAGTGTATATAAGATACCTCTATTTACTATGTAATTTTTTTGCACATTTTCTTGTCTAATGTGCACACCCTGAGTGTTTCTGAGGGCTGAATGTAACAAAGTGAATTTCTCCATTGTGAGATAAATCAAGGCTTATGTTATCTTATATGCTACTGCACCATCTAGTGACTACATGCACACTAGCATTTACAGGTGGTGAAGTTTATGAGACTGACCGTGACCATCCTTTCAAAATGCTCCTGTGGCACAAGATGGGCAAACACTGTGCTATTTTACAGGCGACTGTGAATGTGCCAAAAGAATCTTTTCAACCCGCACATGTACGGAGCGAAAACGCACACGCCCAGCTTGATCTAATTTCATACTGTCGTAGCATCCACCAGCGCCTCTAAACACCCACGCAGCCATCAAATAGCTTTGGCAAGGCTAATTTCAGCGATATGACATGTAAACAAGTTTAAATTGAGCCAACCGCTCACCTCTCTACACTTCACCTGTGTCCTCTCCTTCAGGCACGCGCGGCTATATTTTACCGTGTCCGCATTGCTTTCATTTAGCTTTTGCAGCGCTACCACAGCGCCAGGACCTCAAGACTCGAGTAAAATATCCAACATGCGGGCTAACGCTGCCACAGTGCGATTCTCTGTCGTGCGTTCGCCGTGGGCAGCTAATCGAGGCTCGTAGCACCCAGCACACTGCAGTACACAGAGCGAGCCAGATGTAGCGCGCATGCGCTTTAGCCTCCCGCCAAATTTTTGAATTGTTTCAGGTCTTTCTTGCAGTATTTACGATAATATAGTACGTTCATGGCAACAATACGCAATAAGTCACAATCATGGACGTCTCTTAAAATTCCAACCTTGAATATGGTTTCTCGTACCTCTGCTGTTGTACTTCTTCAAACACTTTCGAGTTCATGCCATCAACATCGACTGCTAACGCCCCCTACTGTGTCTGAGCGGAAAGACCTCTCCAACACACCTTTTTATCTCTCCACATTTCGAGAAAGCAGTTACTTCATATTTTCTGTATAACTATTATGAGGTCTCTCATCTAAGTTGACAGAGACATTTGATTATATTTGTAAAGTAAAGATTTCCTATGTATGCACAACAATATTAACAGCAAACAATATCTTGTCTAAATGATTTAATAAAACACTGAACAAAATGAAACATTTATATACACAAAATTGTAACAGAACCAAATAGAATCCAAATATTTAAACATAAATTATGTCAATTAAAACCAGAACAAAACAGTAAAAAAAAAAAATTAACTATGTAACTTGTACACAAGTGGCATCAGTTGCCCTTTTGGGTTAG
>VHKM01000161.1:72500-83980 GCA_007210695.1 Neogobius melanostomus
CACAAACCGTAAACTTAGCCAAAAATTTGGATAACTTTTGATGCCCCACATCTCGAGATGAGCTGGAGCGATTTGGAGCTCATTTGGTCAAACGCCCTAGGAGGAGTTCGTTCAAATGCGACGTCAGCGAAAACGCTGACTCAGCATTTTCCCACCTTCCTGTCAAAATGGCTGACTTCCGGTTTGTCAGGGGGCGTGGCCACAATAATATTTTTTGATTGTCGTCACATGACGAATGTCTGTACCGAATCCCGTCGCTCTATGACAAAGTTGACGTTGGCCCCTCCTCCATAGGCGCAATGTATTTTCACTTTGTAGGTGGCGCTGTCGCGCCATTTTTTATTTCCCCAATATGAAACACACATTTCATTAATTTTTCACCGGACCTGAATTTTGGGCAAAGTTTGGTGAGTTTTCGACTATGTTCAGGGGGTCAAATTCCTGCTCAAAGAGCAGAAGAAAGAAGAAGAAGAAGAAGAAGAAGAAGAATTAAAGCCGCAAGCGGCGATAAAGGCCCTCGCCCTGGCACCGCCCCCCTTGCGACCGCCCCCCCTTGTGACCGCCCCTGCTTGCTCTCGCCCAAACTTGCTCTCGCCTCGGCCTTAGACCCAACCCGGCCTCACTCTTGCGCCCGCTAGCCCTTGCCCCGGCAAGTTTCTCGCATGTTTTTTTAGCCAGAGGAAGCAGGTTTATTGAGAGGAAGGAGCCTACAGCAGAGAGGAGCGCAGTGGCGTGCTGGGTAATTGGGAGAGTGGAGACATTTCCCGGTGGCCCGCTCAGTTGTGGTGCTTTTGGGCTGAAAATGTTTTATAATGAATTAACAACAGATGCACAGTTGCGCCATTCATGGTGGAAAGGCTTTAACAGGGCTGCAGCAGGAGCCCGGGCTGCTGTTCCAGATATAAAGTAAGTAACACAAGCGTAACTGTCATGTAAATGTATAAAAATAAAGACTGATATATCAAAATCAGGGAAAGAGTTGCATCAAACTTTGAATTATTTTGGCAGGAAGATACTATTTGACGTTGAACTAACCACAGGAGTGTTTAAGTGGAACACCCCTCTGCTTTAGTTGAAGTTCGTGCAGTCCAATCCAGCAGAGAATAGTGTCTGCAATGGTCTGCACGAGTAAAGAGGGAAAAGGCAGTGAAAGGTAGAAAAATTGACAAATACATAATTGTGTCTACATAACTTGGTGCTCATTCTGGAGTTGAATCAATGTGTGCAGCAGCCCATGTGAAAAGAGAAAGCATTCTAAAAGTGCTATGTGCCGTGTTTGAACTGGCAACCTCTTGCACCAGAGACCAGCACACTATGACTGAGCTATACCTCCATATCAATGATGGCCTGATGTGGGCTACTTGTCTTTAAAGGTCATTTTCCCCCCTCCATTTTCTCAATTGTTTTCGATATTTCCCCCAGTTTTGCCTCAATTGTTTCCCTACTGTCCCCCATTTCTTCTATGCATATACTATGTAGCCTTTCCTTCATACACAATCATTGTTATCCCCCTCCCCATAAAATGCTTAGAGAAAACATTTTTATGTAGTATAAAAGTAGAGCTGACTGTCTTTCTGCATTTGTAAAAAAAGCACAGTGAAAGCACACTCACCCTCGATATATTTTTGATGATTTGTAAATGTACCACAGTTTTGATGCCTGTAAAACAATCTGTATTCATGCGTATTTTACAGCGCAGTTATATCGATTGACCTTGACCGGAAGCGCTGCGCACTACAAGATTGCGATTTCGCTTATATGTGCAGCGGCCCATGTGAAAAGAGAAAACGTTAGAACATTTTCCATGCTGTATTTGAACCGGCAACCTCCTGCACCAAAGACCAGCAAACTATCACTGAGCTATACATCCCTATTGAAAATGAATGATGTGGGCGACTTTTCTACCGAAATTCTACTGAAATTACCAGGCTGAAAGTCCCAGCACAAACTCGCCTGGGAGGCCAACTATTGAGAAGATGCTTCAGCCATTCAGCCACCTCGATGGGTGAAACAATATTTTGGTCAGACCCATTGGTCAGATGCACAGTTATGCTAGCCTGGCTAACGCCAGACTAAAATCACAAGTGATATTTAGTCTGGGGACCACCAATTCATTTTCTCGTAGGAGAGGTGTGGTTTACGATTGTCCATAGCCGTTTATTGGGCGCTACGAATGTCTCTCATGCGTCTGCACGTAGCCATAGCCAATCGTATCATGGTATCGGATGACGTATGACGTACCTGCTGTAAACTTTTGAGCTAAACTATTTAGAACAACATCGCGTCTGCTGCTGTCATGTTGGATCCGTAAATATTTTTTATGTTTTTATCCCTAAACAAACTACAAGCTTCCTTATGTCAAATAGCGCGTCATCGTCTTACCGTCCCTCCTCGTTCTGTGATTGGTGCCCAAATCCATGGAAAAATGTCGGCCATGGTCCCCAGGCTGTTGTGAAGTTCGAAAAGATTTGAGCGCACAGAGCAGTCTGGCGTTAGCCAGGCTACAGTTATGCCATTCCTGGACTAAAGGCTTTAACTGGGCTGCAGCAGGAGCAGTGGCTGCTGTTCCAGATGTGATAGTTTGACTGTTTTGGTAGAGTAGTTCTCCAACTGTCCACTGGCGGCACTGGACTTTTACTATAAAAGGGTCCAGTTCCGCAGTGCTCTTCCTCTAGCCCTTGCACTTCCTGCTTTAGTCCTACTGGGAGCGGTGCTTTACAAGAGCAGGTAAAATATTGGCAGGCTTTAATTCATTCTAAAATAAGTTCATTCTGACCCAAGCTATATCCTGTCTAGCATTGTTTCGGTTCCGGGGAGCATGTCAAGCGCATGCTGACAGCAGCTGTGTATTGGGTGTGTGTGACCCCAAATGTCCAGTGTTGCCCAGAGCATTTGCCCTTTAAACGGACGTAGGAAGCGGTACGTTGCCCATGTCACCTGATGTAGCCCTAGGTTAGAATTCAGGCTTTAACTAACTCTCTTTGCACTAGGTTATGTATTCTTTGAGGCCGTTCCCAGTAGGCCCACCACGGCTGCCTTACATCACATCTTTATCTCCACCTTCTTGGTTTTCATGTTCAGGTGTTGTGTGCAGCTAAATGGACTTCCATTTTGTTCTGTTATGATCACTTTGTTAAAGCCAACCTGAACCCTTTTTACTTTGGGGAAAAGAAGGAAATGCAAACTAAAATATATAAACTAAAACTAGTATTCCTATGAATAAATCATAAGTAATTTGGAGCTGTTGCCTTCCTCTTTATTTTTCAACCTACTACCTGTGTAAGTAGAGGTAAAACTCGGATCACTACACAGATATGAACAAAGTAACACTAGCGTAACTGTCAGGTAAAGCATTAAAAAAAGTGTTGTGTGCCATGTTTGAACTGGCAACCTCCTACACCAGAGACCAGCACACTATCACTGAGCTATAACTCCATACGAATAATAGTGTGATGTGGCCTACTTGTCTTTAAATCTCCGGGTTCGAAAATGGATTCCGCACGGCGCTGTAGGAGAGAGGTATTTTCAGGTCATTTTCTGTGTAGTTGCGCATATTTCTAAACTGTTCTTTTTTTGTTTTAATTAGGGTGAGACCATAGAAGCTGATTAATGTTCTTCCCAGTAGGTGGCCAGTAAAAAAGTAAAAAAAAAAAAAAACAAGTTAGGGTGGGAATTGATCCAACAAACTTGTGATTGTGAGTCCTGCGCTCTACCAACAGAGCTAAGGCAGCTGTAGCTGAAGGGACCTTGGATTAATATTATAAAAAGCACTGATCTCATGCATTTGCATAAAACGAAGAGACAGCTTTACAGTTCAGGCAAGATTAATTGAATCATTTTATAATTAGAGTGAACTCGGCAGGGAGACAAATATTTCAGAGTATGCTTCAGCCATTCAGCAACCTGGATGGGTGAAACAATATTTTGATCAGGGCCATTTAGTAGGAGGAACGCACAGGGAGACGGACAGGAAACAGCCAACTGAACTTCCTGTGATTGTACAGTCCAAAAAGCTGAAATTGGAGCAAAAAACGTTCAAATTAAAGCTTCTTTCTGTGACAGAGGGGTAGTAAACTATGTATGAGTCTAAAACTGTGGCTTTTGTGAATAAAGGGGGAATTTAGGAGAAATGGACGATTTTTCAGGACAAACTCTGACAGAGGCCAACATGCTGCCAGAAGACAACTCTGGCTATTTTGACGGTGGAAGGGCGGGTCACATGCCACTTAGAAGCCACTTTGAAGCCATCTTAAGCCACAAGGTGGCGCTGTTGTGCTTGTTTGCTTAGGCATAATAAGGGAGTGGTTGACCCCCACATATTATACATTGTCGGAAAGCTCTGACTAAGGCGCACGTGACTGTCGGGTCATTGGTCGCTGCGAGTAGCATGACCAACATGTGTAGATGAGGTAGAAGTGATCAGTAGCTCATTCGGACAAACACCCTAGCGGAGTTCGTTCAAATGCGATCATGAGGCGTAAACGCAGCCTCATTTCCACTCAATAATACGGGACTTCCTGTTTTCGTTCAGGCGGGCTGGAGGCCACAATAATGTTTTTGCTCATCACGATTGAACAATGTCTGTCTGCGACGGCGCTGACTGTCTCGCCAAAGTTGTGAGCATCCGGCTCATCAAAGATGTTTTGTTTTCTTGCAAATTTTGCAGGTGGGCGCTGTGTGTCCATTTTGAATGAGCCTTAGTAACCTATTTTTCATAATTGTTCACCGGATTCCGGATGTTCGGTGTAATTTAATTGAGTTTCGTGTGGCAATGTCAGGTGGGGTCTAAATCCCAGTTTCCGGACGGCGGTGGGTCGATTAAGAGGAAGATTGAAGACATAGAAATAGATGAATCATGAATAAAATTTTACTAAAAGACTATGTAGGTTGTTCCCCGGCCCACCACACATTATTTACATGTTTGGAAAGGCTCTGACAAAGAGCTATGCGTTTGTCGGGGTCATTGGTCGGCTTCGTGTTGTTGTGTGCGTGATTGGCCGCAGAGGTCCATGACTGCGTTGCAGGGAACAAAGGCTCTTACGCCATGTTAGGGCGCTCGGCCTATTAAGGGTAGCGGTTGCCTTGGACCCCCACATATTATACATTTTCGGAAAGCTCTGACTAAGGCGCATTGACTAGGCGCTGTCCTTGGTCACTGCCGAGTATCCAGTGAGTAAGGATTACATGCACAATTATTTATAATGGACCATATGGCATGGGAGACACATTTTTACCCTTGCCGCACCCACATCTTCAAAATGAGAGATATGTCTATAATGCAATTTTTACTCGATGAAGTGATACGAATGTTCTTACAATGTTGCCTAAAAAAAAATTTGATATTCTTCAACATATAGATAGGTGGCGCTGTTTTTGAAATTTTAGTGGCTCCATGCGATTTTTTTGAATGGGGCTAAGATATAAAGAATGTGTCAAATGCCCAAGTCATTCCATGTCGGTATTTGAATTCTTTGAAGAATGGGAGGTTGTGATTGCTCTTCTCCAATTGGTAAATTAACATTAGCCATGTGAGGGCATCGCCATGAAGATACTGGTACAAAATAGGCATGAGGTTCTTGACTTTGTGGTATTGGATCCCATAAGACTATGCTCTGCCAAAGCCACCAATTGGAGAAAACTAATTTTTGGCTTCATCCCAAAACATATTTTCACTCTCAGTAGGGGGGCGCTATAGTCGTCCTACGGACCCACCGTTTCCTCCTTTAAGCCATGCAGATGGGACTGGGGCCATTAGTGTTTAAGTTGGTTGAAATCTGAGTGTTTTTGTGCAAATAGGAGGCATTTTTCGATGTCTGAAAATTTGCAAAATAATAGGTCAATTTTTGGGGCTCCACATGGACGAAACCGCAAAAAGGATAGTCACAATTCTTTGATAATTTTTGATCCCCATTCATGTGAGATGAGGCTAGAAGTATCAGTAGCTCATTCGGAACATAACACCCTAGGCGGAGTTTCGTTCAAATGCGACATTAGCGTAAACGCCAGCCTATTGTTCCACTCAAAATAGGGACTTCCTGTTCAGGGTGGGCGCACAATAATGTTTGCTGGTCATCATTGAACAAGCTTGTGCCGAACGGCGATCTCTCTCTTCAAAGTTTGTTGAGGCTCGGCTTCACAAATGTTTTTTTGCAATTTTGCAGGTGGCGTGTTGTGTCATCGTTGCTGAGCCAAATGTGCAACTCATTTTTTCATAATTTTTCACCGGACCGGATTTTTTCGCGTGAATTTTAATTGAGTTTTTCGGCATGTTCAGGGGTCAAAACCAGTTTCCGTGGGCGGAAAGAAAAGAAAGAAAGAATAAAAAGAATAATATTTTTTACAACAAACAATATAGCCGTGTTCCCGTGCACCACACAATTGATACACGTTTGGAAAGCCTCGTGACCCGAAGAGCTATTGCGTTGTCCCGGGTCGTCATGCTGGTCGCCTGTCAGTGTCTGTTGTGTGCGTGACTTTGGCCGCAGAAGGTCCTACTGCGTCTGCAGGACCAATAGGCTCTTACGCCATGTAATGGCGCTCGGGCTAATAAGGGTAGCGCGGTTGCCTTGACCCACATATTATTACATTCGAAAGCTCTGCACTAAGGCGATCGTGACTGGCGGGGTCTTTTTGGTCACCTGCCGAGTATCCAGGTGAGTAAGGGATTACATCACATTAGTAGTATATAAATGGAGCCAATGCATGGGAGACAATTTACCCTTGCCGGGCACGTCACATCTTTCAAAATAGGATATGTTCTATTAATGCAATTTTACTCAGCATGAAGTGGATACGAATGTTCTTACAACTTTTGCAAGAAAAAAGAATTGAAACTGCATTCTTCAAGCTATAGATAGGTGGCGCCTGTTTTTGGAAATTTTGTGGCTCCCATGGATTTTTTGAATGGGCAAGAAATAATAAGAATAGTGTCAAGATGCCCAAGTTCCATTGTCGGTATTGAAATTCTTGAAGAATGGGAGAGTTGTGTGCCTCTCAAGTTGGAAATTAAACATATAGCCATGTGGCATCGCCATGTAGAATACTGTACAAACAAGGGCTATGGGGTGGTCATTGACTGTGTTTGGATGGGATCCCAATGAATCTATGTCTTCTGCCAAAGCTCACACAATTTGGAGAAACTAAAATTTTTTGCTTCAATTCAAAAACATCATTTTCACTCTGTAAGGGGGGCGCTATAGTGTTCCGGGCACCACCCGTCCTCCCTTTAGCCACTGCAGATCAGGGCCAGTAAGTGTTTAAGTTTTGGTTGAAATCTGAGGTTGTTTTGTGCAAAGCCTCAGTGGTCATTTTTATTCGGTCTTGAAAATTTGCCAAAATAAGGTCAATTTGGGCTCCACACTGGACGGAAAAACCGCAAAAGAAATAGCACAATTCTTTGATAAACTTTTGATCCCCATCATGTTGTACGATGAGTGAAGTGATCAGTACTCATTCGGATACAAACACCTAGGCGGAGTATCGTTCAAGTATGCCGACATAGCGTAATAACGCGTAGCCTCAATCTTTCCACTCAAAATAGGGGACTTTCCTGTTGTCCAGGTGGTGGGGCCACAATAATGTTTTTTGCTGGTCATCCTTGACAATGTCTGTGCCGAAACGGCGTGACCTGTCCGCTAAATTTGTTGAGGCTCCGCGCTCATCAAATGTTTTTTTGCAATTTTGCAGTGGCGCTGGTTGTGGTCATTTTGCAATGAAGCCAAATGTGACACCTCATTTTTTCAATAATATTTTCAACCGATCACGAATTTTTCGGTGAATTTTTAATTGAGTTTTTCGTGCATCGTTCAGGGGGTTAATCCAGTTTTCCGTGGCGGAAAGAAAGAGAAAGAAATAAAAATAATAAATATTTTTTTACAAAAACAATATAGCCGTGGTTCCCCGCCATCCACACCACATTGAAACATGTTTGGAAAGTGCTCTGACCAGAGAGCTATGCGTTTGGGGTCCAGTTGGTCGCTGTCGTTCCTGTTGTGTGCGTGATTGCCAGCAGAGTCCATAACGGCTTGCAGGAACAATGGCTCTTACGCATAGTATGGCGCCGGAGGGCGCCTAATTCCAGGGTAGCGGGTTGCCTTGACCCCCACATATTATACATTTTTCGGAAAGCTCTGACTAGGCGCATGTGACTGGCGGCGGTCTTTGGTCACTGCCCGGAGTATCCAGTTGAGTAAGCGGATACATTGCACATATATATTATAATGGAAGGCCAATGGCATGGGAGACCCCATTTACCCTTGCCGCACCCACATTCTTTCAAAAATAGGATATGTCTATTAATTGCAATTTTTTTACTCGATGAAAGTGATTACGAATGTTCTTTACAATATGTTTGCCAAACAAAAAAATTGAAACTTGCACTTCTTCAACATATAGATAGGTGGCGCTTGTTTTTGGAAATTTTAGTGGCTTCCATGGATTTTTTGAAATGGCAAGAAATAAAGAATGTGTCAAATGCCAAGTTTTCCATGTCGGTATTTGAATTCTTGCGAAGAATGGAGAGTTGTGTGCCTTCTCCAATTGGATTAACATAGCCATGTGGGCATCGCCATGAGAATACTGTACAAATAGGGCATGGGTGTCATTGACTTTTTGGATTGGATCCCATAAGCTATGTCTCTAGCCAAGCTCACACAATTTGGAGAACTAATTTTTTTGGCTTCAATGCAAAAACATATTTTTCACTTCTGTAGGGGGCGCTATAGGTTCCACGACCCACCGTTTCCTCTTTAAGCCATGCAGTGTGAAGGGCATAAGTGCTTTAAGTTTTGTTGGAAATCTTGAGTTGTTTTGCTGCAAAATTAGGAGGCATTTTTTCATGTCTGAAAATTGCCCAATAAAGGTTCAATTTTGGGGCCTCCACTGGACCGGGAAACCGCAAAAGATAGCACAATTCTTTGGATAACTTTTGATTCCCCATCATGCTTGTAGATGCAGGTTAGAGTGATCAGATAGCTCATTTTCGGACAAACACCTAGGCGAGTTCGTTCAAATGCCGAACTATGAGCGTAACGCAGCCTCATTTTTCCACTTCAAAAATAGGGGACTTCCTGTTTTGTCAGGGGGTGGGCACAATAATGTTTTTCTGGTCATCACTTGAACAACTGTCTGTGCGAACGGCCTGCGTGACTGTTCCGCCCAAAGTTGTTGGAGGCCTCCGGACTCATCAAATGTTTTTTTGCAATTGCACGGTGGCGCTGTTTGTGTCTTTTGCATGCAGGCCAAATTGTGAACCTCATTTTTTTCATTAAATTTTTCACCGGCGACCGGGATTTTTCGGTGAATTTTAATTGAGTTTTCGTGCATGTCAGGGGAGTCAAAAATTCCAGTTTCCGTGGGCGAGAAAGAAAGAAAGAAATAAAAATAATAATATTTTTTACAAAAACAATATAGCCGTGCTTCCCGCCCACCACACATTATACATGTTTGGAAAGCTCATGACAAGAGCTATGCGTTTTGTCGGGTCATTGCGTCTGCTGTCGTGTCTGTTGTGTGCGTGATTGCCGCAGAGTCCATTACTGCCCGTTGCAGTGAACCCAATAGGCTCTTACGCCCATGTAGGCGCTCCGGCCTAATAAGGGTTAGCGGTTGCCTTGACCCCCACATATTATACATTTTCGGAAAAGCTCTGACTTAAGGCGCATGTGACTGGCGGGGTCTTCGGTCACTGCCGAGTATCCAGTGACGTAGGCGATTACACTGCACATATATATTATAATGGAGCCAATGGCATGGAGACACATTTACCCTTGGCCGCACCACATCTTTCAAAATAGGATATGTCTATAATCAATTTTTTACTCTATGAAAGTGATACGAATGTTCTTACACATGTTTGCAAAAAAAAAATTTGAAACTGCATTCTCAACATTATTAGATACGGTGGCGCTGTTTTTTGGAATTTTAGTGGCTCCCATTGGATTTTTTGAATGGGCAAGAAATAAAGAATGTGTCAAATGCCCACGTTTCCATGTCCGTATTTGAATTCTTGAAGAATGGAGAGTTAGTGTGCCTCTCCAAATTGCGATTAACATTAGCCATGTGGCGCATCGCATGAGAATACTGTACAAATAGGGCATGGCGGTGTCATTTGGACTTTTGGATTGGGATACCATAGCTATGTCTCTGCCAAAAAGCTCACACAATTTGGAGGAAACTAATTTTTGCTTCAATCAAAACATATTTTCACTCGTGTAGGGCGGCGCCTAATAGTGTCCACGACCACCGTTCCTCCTTTAGCCATGCAATGTTGAAGGTGGCCAGTAAGTGTTTAAGTTTTTGGTTGAAATCTGAGTTGTTTTGTGCAAAATAGAGGCATTTTTTCATGTCTGAAAATTTGCAAATAAAGGTCAATTTTGGGGCTCCACTGGACGGACAACCGCAAAAGATAGCACAATTCTTTGGATAACTTTTTGTTATCCCCATCATGCTGTAGATGAGGGTAGAAGTGATCAGTAGCTCATTCGGACAAACACCCTAGCGGAGTTCGTCAAATTCGACATGAGCGCTAATACGCAGGCCTCATTTTTCCACTCAAAATAGGGGACTTTCTGTTTGTCCAGGGGGTGGGGCCACAATAATGTTTTTTGCTTGTCATCACTTGACAATGTCTGTGAACGGCGTCGTGACTGTCCGCCAAAGTTTGTGAGGCTCCGGCCTCATCAAATGTTTTTTGGCAATTTTGCAGGTGGCGCTGTTTGTTTCATTTTGCATTGAGCACAAATGTGAACTCATTTTTTTCATAAATTTTTCACCCGGACCGGATTTTCGTGAATTTTAATTGAGTTTTCGTGCATGTTCAGGGGGTCAAAATCCAGTTTCCGTGGCGGAAAGAAAGAAAGAAAGAAATACAAATAAAATATTTTTTACAAAAACAATATAGCCGTGTTCCCGCCACCACACATTACTACATGTTTGGAAAGCTCTGACCAAGACTATGACGTTTGTCGGGTTCATTGGTACAGCCTGTCGTGTCTGTTTGTGTGCGTGATTGTCCGCAGAGGTCCATACTGCGTTGCAGGAACAATAGGCTCTTACCATGTATGGCGCTCGGCCTAATAAGGGGTAGCGAGTTGCCTGACCCCCACATATTATAACATTTTCGGAAAGCTCTGTCACTTAAGGCGCATGTGACTGGCGGGGTCTTTGGTTCACTGCCGAGTTATGCCAGTGAGTAAGGGATTACATGGCACATATTCCCATTATAATGGAGCAATGGCATGGAGACACATTTTACCCTTGCCGCACCCAATCTCTCTCTTTCAAAAATAGAATATGTCTTAATGCAATTTTTTACTCATGAAGTCGACAATGTTCTTACAATGTTTCAAAAAAAAAATTTGAAAACTGCCATTCTCAACATATAGATAGGTGGCGCTGTTTTTGCGAAAATTTTTAGTGGCTCCCATGGATTTTTTGAATGGCAAGAAATAAAGAAAATTGTCAAATGCCCAAGTTTCCGC
>VHKM01000162.1:0-15000 GCA_007210695.1 Neogobius melanostomus
TTTCTCTCGCCCCTGTTCTCTCCCCTCTTCTCTCCGCTCTTCTCCTCCCTCCCTTCTCCCCTCCTTTCCACTTCCTCTTTTTCTCCCCACCTATCTTCTCTCCCTCTCCTCTCTTCCTCTCTTTCTCTCCCTCGTCTTTCTCCCCCTCCTTCTCCCCCTCTTTCTCCTCCCTTCTTTTCCCATCTTTTTCCCCCTCCTTCCCCCCTCTCTCTCCCCTCGTCTTTCTCTCCCCCTTTCTCCCCATCTCTTCACCCCCGCCTCTCTTTCTCTCTCCCTCGTTCCCCTCTCTTTCTCTCCCCTCTCTTTCCTCACCCTCTGTTCTCTCCCCCTCTTTCCTTCCCCTCTCTTCTCCCCCTCCTCTTCTTCCCTCTCTTCTCCCCTCTTCTCCCCCTCTCTTCCTCCCCCTCGTATTCTCTCCCCTCTCTGTCCCTCCCTCTCTTCTCCCCCTCTCTTTCTCCCCTTCTTCCTCTCTCCCCTCTCTTTCTCCCCCCTCTCTTCCCCCCTCCTTTCTCTCCCCTCATTTCTTCTTCTTCCTCCCTCTCTTTCTCAAACCCTCTGTTATCCTTCTCGCCCTCTCTTTCTCATCCCACCTCTCTTCTCTCCCCCTCTTCGTCCACCTCTCTGTCTCTCCCCTCCTTCTCCCCTCTCTTTCCCCTAGCTCCCTCCTTCTCTCTCTCTCTCCCCCCACATCCTTTCGTCTCACCTTTCCCCTCTTTTTCTCTCCACCTATCTTTCTCTCCCTCTCTCTCTCCTCCCTCTCTTTCTACTACCCCTCATCTTCCTCCCCCTCACTCCTTCTCTCCCCTCTCTTTCCTCTCACCTCTCCTCTTTCCTCCTCCCCTATCTCCTCTATCCTCCCTTTCCCCCTCTCTTCTCTCCCTCTTTCTCTCCCCCTCCTTCTCCCCCCTCCTTCTCTCCCCTCTCCTCCCCCTCCAGATCTTCTCTCCCCTCTCTTTCTCTCCCTCTCTTTCTCCCCCCTCTCTTCTCCCCTCCTTTCCTCCTCCCCTTCCTCCCTCTCTTTCTCTCCCCTCTTTCTCCCCCACTCAGCTTTCTCTCCCCCTCTCTTTCTCTCCCCTCTCTTTCTCCCCTCTCTCTCCTCTCCCCTCCTTTCTCTCCCCCATCTACTTTCCTCTCCCCTCTCTCTCCCTCTCTTCTCCCCCTCTCTTTCTCGTCTCTCTCTCCTCCCGCCTCTCTTTCTCTCCCCTCCTTTCTATCCCTCTCTTTTCTCTCCGCCAGTCTCTTTCTTCCCTCTCTTTCTCCTCCCTCTCTTTCTCCCCCCCCTCTCTTTTCTCTCCCCCTCTCTTTCTCTCCCGCCTCCTCTTCTCCCCGCCCCCTCTCTTCTTCTCCTCTCTCTCCTCCCCTACTCTTTTCTCTCCCCTGCCTCTCCCCCCCTCTCTTTCTCTCCCCCCTCCTCTTTCTCCCCCTCTCTTTTCCCCCCCTCCTTTTCTCCCCCCTCTTCCCTAAAACTCTCTCTCCCCCCCTAATTTTCTCTCCCCCTCTCTTTCTCTCCCCTCCTTTCTCCCCTCCACTTTCTCCCCCCTTCTTTCTCTCCTCTCATCTCCTCCCCCCTCTCTTTCTCCCCCTCCGCTTTCCTTCCCCCCCCTCTTTCTCCTCCTCCCCCTTTTCCTCGTCCCACGCTCATGACCTACGTCTTCTCCCTCCCTAAATCTTACCCCCCCTCTCTCCTACTCCCCCTCTCTTTCTCTCCCCTCTCTTCTCCCCCCACGCAAAAAATCATTTCTCATCACCCTCTTTCTCTCCCCCACTCGTCTTTCTCTTCCCCTCATCTTATCTCATCCTCATCCCCTCCCCTCTCTTTCTCACCACCCTTTATCTCTCCCCACTCTGTTTCTCTTCTCCCCTCTCTTTCTCTCCCCTCATCTTCTCACCCTCTCTTTCTCTCGACCCTCTCTTTCTCATCAACCATCTTTTCTCCCTACTCTTCTCTCCCCGTCGTCTTTCTCACCTCCTCTCTTTCTCTCCCCTCATCTTTCTCCCCCTTCTTCTCACCCCCTTCTCTTGTCTCCCCCTCGCTTTCTCTCCTCTCTCTCCTACCCCGTCGTCTTCTCTCCCCTCTCTTCTCCCCCCTCTCTTTCTCCCACCTCTTTCCTCCCCGTCTCTTTCTTCTCCTCCTCTCCCTCCCTACCTTTCTCCCCCTCTCTCTTCTCCCCTCTCTTTCTCCCTCTCTTTCTCTCCCCTCTCTTTCTCCCCCCTCTCTTCTCTCCCCTCTCTTTCTCCCCTCTCTTTCTCCCCCCCTCTTTCTCATTCCTCTCCTCGTCCTCCCAACCTCTCTTTCTCTCGCCCCTCTTTCCCCCCTCATCTTTCCTCCACCCTCTATTCTCCCCCTCTAACTCTTTCTCCCCCCTCTCTTTCTCCCCCCTCTCCTTTCTCCTCCTCCCTCTCTTTCTCCCCCTCTCTTTCTCTCTCCCTCTCTCTTTCTCCCCCTCTCTTTCTCCCCCCTCTCTTTCTCTCCCCTCTCTTTCTCTCCCTCTCTTCTTTCTCCCCCCTCTCCTTTCTCTCCCCTCTCTTCTCCCCCTCTCTTTCTCTCCCCTCTCTTTCTCCCCCCTCTCTTTCTCCCCCTCTCTTTCTCCCCCTCTCTTTCTCTCTCTCTCTCCTCCCCTCTCTTTCTCTCCCCTCTCTTTCTCCCCTCTCTTTCTCTCCCCTCTCTTTCTCCCCCCCCTCTCTTTCTCTCCCCCTCTCTTTCTCCCCCTCTCTTTCTCCCCCTCTCTTTCTCCCCCTCTCTTTCTCCCCCTCTTTTCTCCCCCCTCTCTTTCTCTCCTCTCTCTTCCTCCCCCTCTCTTTCTCCCCCTCTCCTCCCCTCTCTTTTCTCCCCTCTCTTTCTCCCCCCCTCTTCTCCCCCTCTTTTCTCCCCCTCTCTTTCTCTCCCCTCTCTTTCTCTCCCCTCTCTTTCTCCCCCTCTCTTTCTCCCCCCTCTCTTTCTCCCCCCTCTCTTTCTCCCCCCTCTCTTTCTCCCCCTCTCTTTCTCTCCCTCCTCTCTCCTCCCCCTCCTCTCTCTCCCCCTCTCTTTCTCCCCCTCTCTTTCTCCCCCCCTCTCTTTCTCCCCCCTCTTCTTTCTCTCCCCCTCTCTTTCTCCCCCCTCTCTTTCTCCCCCTCTCTTTCTCCCCCCTCTCTTTCTCCCCCCTCTCTTTCTCCCCCTCTCTTTCTCCCCCCTCTCTTTCTCCCCTCTCTTTCTCCCCCTCTCTTTCTCCCCCCCTCTCTTTCTCTCCCCTCTCTTTCTCCCCCTCTCTTTCTCCCCCCTCTCTTTCTCCCCCCTCTCTTTCTCTCCTCTCTCTCCTCCCCCCTCTCTTTCTCCCCCCTCTCTTTCTCCCCCCTCTCTTTCTCTCCTCTCTCTCCTCCCCCTCTCTTTCTCCCCCCTCTCTTTCTCCCCCCTCTCTTTCTCTCCTCTCTCTCCTCCCCCTCTCTTTCTCTCCCCTCTCTTTTCTCCCCCCTCTCTTTCTCTCCTCTCTCTCCTCCCCCTCTCTTTCTCTCCCTTCTCTCTCAGACCTGGAGGATATGTCCGAGAGGCCGTGCTGCGCTGATGTGAAGCCCAGGTCGGGCGCTCGTAGCTGGAGCGCCGACAGCCTGTGGCCCCGGAGGAGACGCAGAGGCAGGAAACAACAGTCTCCCGCGGGGGCGCTCCGTCGGCCCCCAGCCACAGGAGCAGGTACCACACACGCCAGAGTCAGTTCTTTATCTTTGTCTCTGTTTTGCATTTGATTTGCTGATTCGAGAGGGAAAAGTGAGAAAAGGTGCAAAAAATATCCAGAGAAGTAAAGTAGAGTAAAAGTTGACTTTGAGCAGTAGGCGTCACAGAGGCGCAGCGGTTAGAGCTCTCGCCTCACAGCAAGAAGGCAGTGGGTTTGACCACTAGAAAACATGCAGTCTCAATCAAAGATCAGGGTGAGCAGGTTTCAACTTACAGTATAAGTATCTGGGAATTGATTTTGACTCACATCTTCAGTGGGGTAATCATGTGGATCATGTGCGTGCCAAGTTAAACCAGTGTTTACATTTGTTGAGAAGTTTGAGGTTGCATGGTGTCGGTCAATATGTCATGCTTTTTATAGAGCCTGCATTGTATCAATTATTCGATACGGTATTACAACCTAAGTTAAAGTCATACATTTTAAACTTAACGAAAAGAGCAGGGAAGCTCATTGGGTCACCCCTCCCTGTGCTCTGCAGGAGATGTTTGAGGAGACAGTCGTGAAACATAAAGAGTTTGAGGTAATATCGTCAGGTCCCTATCTATAAATGGAATAGATATAAACACTTGTTGATTCCCATGTCTATGACTCTGTTAAACAAATTGAAACAAACTTGACTTTTGAAGTAAATCTTTTGTAGCTTTCAAATGTAAACTAACTTTGTAGTTGATTCAAACATGTGCAGCACATGTTTCTTTTAACTTTTTGCTGAAGGTTTTCTGGTCTGGTAGTAACTATGGCACCTTAGAAGGACCATTATGAGCTGAATCTGTCATCTAATTCATTTGTGGTCATTTGATGCTTTAAGTTTACATGAGCTCTTCCACAGGTATGTGTGCTTTGTGGATTTTTTAGTGTATTCACCTTATTCCGCCCACTTTTGCCTCTTTTGCCTTGTCTCAGCACTGCCTTTGTATTGACTCTTCGGGTAGAGCGCGAAGTCCGTTCATTAAGTGGAGAATGAGGGGAAATGTTTGCTGCTAAAATCTGAGGTTTAGTAGATTGATTTCATTTGCACCAACAAGTCAACACTGCACTGTTTCTCTGCGCGGCCTGATTTTCTCTGGACTTCTCCAGTCCAATGTAAACTAATATGAGTGAGGGGGCGGGCACAATTCATGGCGGTGCCCACGCGAACTTCTGGAATAAGATTTAGTTTAGTTTAGTTTATTAGTTTATTTGAGCAGTTGAAGTTCTGCTCAAAAGGAGTGGGCCGAAGCAAAAGCTTATGAGCGCCCACCCCGACATCATTACAATAAAAATTATATCACAATAGTACAAAGGAACATATTACATGGAACAAAGTACAAGAGCATAGGAACACAGCATGCACACGTACACACAATGTACCCGTTTGTGATTTAACTTTACACATTACCAGACATACATTTAGCACATCATATTTTGATTTTGATTTGCCTCGTCGTTAAAAGAGAACCTGTCACACTTCAAAGCGGCTGTTTTAACACAGACCACACTTACACAGCACTGTTTGAAATGGTCATATAATTAACAAAAATGAACAGAAACGAAGCACAACTACAACAACGCTCTCATTTCATGTATGATGTCCGGTACAAAGCAAGTGACAAAAGGCGCTCATTACTTAGTTACAGATGGTTATCAATGCCAAACACAGTTAACATTAAAAGGCACATTAATATACATATTATCCATGATCTTGCTACTTCCCAGTTGTCATTTTCATCCTTGATATGGTATTGATTAGTGTACAATTTTGCTTGGTTGCTTCCTTTTTTTTTTTATGTACAATGAATATGTAATATGTAAGCCCTGCATAGTGTAGTGCGTTAAAAAGCCAGGGTGTAGTGCAAATTAATCCTACTGCTCCCCTAGAGACAACGTATTTCTTCTTCTCTATACTTATTAAAAGTCTTTTGTTTGTATTTATATTTGAACAGGTTGATGTTTGGACATTGTTTCATCTCCATCTCCAAATTATTCCACAATTGGACCACATTAACTGTTGGGCTAAAACTTGTTGAGTTGAGCTATGTTTCTGAATCCTAAAGTTTAATTCGTCACGTAATTCATAACGACCAGTACGTTCTTGGAACCTTCTTTGTATTTGGCCTGGTAACAGTTTGTATCTTGCTTTGTATAACATCTGTACAGTTTGGAACTCAACAATGAATTAACCGAACAGCTCTTTTTTGTAGCATTACTATTGGTTTTAATGTGCTTTTATAAGTACTACCCCAAACCACAGTGCAGTAATTTAAATAGGGCAGTATAAGAGAACAGTATAAAGTATGTAGAGCTTTGGTATTTTAAATGTGCTTTGCTTTTGCTATTACTGAAATGCTTCTAGAAATTTTAGTAGTTATATATTTAATATGAGATTTCCAAGTAATTCTGTCATCTATAATAACACCAAGGAATTTGATTTTGTGCACTTGCTCTATGAAAACACCCTCTATCTGAATTGCTTCCTGAGCATTGGAATTACAGTTGCCAAATATCATCATTTTGCTTTTACTCAGATTTAGAGATAATTTATTTTGTTTGAACCACTTATTGACACTTTTGAGTTCCAAATTAACAATCTGACAGTTGTTGTAAATCGTCTCCTGATGCAAAAATATTTGTATCGTCAGCAAACAAGATGAATATAAGTATTTTAGATGTTTTACAAATGTCGTTAATATACATATTAAACAATTTTGGGCCCAGAATGGACCCTTGAGGTAAACCACACACAATTTCTTGACAACTCGACTGATAATGGGGCGGCGGTGGTGCTGATGGTAGAGCGGGTCGTCTCATGATCGGAAGGTCGGGGGTTCGAATCCCGCCTCCTGAAGGTGCACATTGTCGTTGTGTCCTTGGGCAAGACACTTCACCCTCCTTGCCTCCAGTGTCTGTGTACATTGGTGTATGAATGAGAGAGTGAATGGGTGAGTGGATTCTTGCTGTAAAGCGCTTTGAGTGCCTGATGAAGGTGGAAAAGCGCTATATAAGTTGAGACCATTTACCATAATCACCCATTTTCACACATTGTGTTCTAGGTGAATATTATGTCTTTCATTGTCTGTTCTGTGTTTTTCTGTTTGTACCTGGATTATCCAAGGCAAATTTCTCCGTAAGGAGACAATAAAGTCTCCTATCCTAATAGGTCTCTGAAATCTCAGTGGAACGTCCCTGGTTAATTAAAGCCTCAGATCCAGATCAAACTGGTGGAGGGTGATTATTGGGGCAGACTGTTCCAGAGAGACGAGCTGGAGCTGACCCTCAGACCTAAGATGGTGCAGAGGTTAATCATTGTGGATATGGTGACCACCTCAAATAGTCATGAGAGTGGGACAAGTGTGTGCTGTGGTGGGACATGGAGGGGTGAGACATTCAAATTCAGCACTGAGGCGTTTCTTTTATTCTTTTGGCCCAAGATCACACACAGAGAAACAGGTCTCAGAATATTAGGACACAATATTGTACACCCGATGAAAGATTAAGATTTTGTAATTTGTCAGATGCATCTATGCATTTTTAATTTCTAAAAATGTGTGAACATTAGATTAAGCAGAGGAATGGAGGAACATTTGGATATTCGACAAAATAATGTACACAATAATTGTGTAAAAGATATTATGCCATTATCCCTTACATAAAGCAGCTTTGAAATGTTATCCTGAGATTATAAATGCTGCCTAATGATGAACATTTAGGCTATTTTAGTTCAAAACCAACTTATTTCTTTTAGTTTACCCGCACTGTGATGCACTGAACCATGAGATAGTTGAACCGTTACCCTACAGCAGCCATTCCCAAAGTCTGGGGCATCCTTTATTGATGCAAAAATCTCCCAGAAACCCCCAATAAAAATCATTTACTCTATTCCAGTAATTCTTCAAGTGCCCCCTAGTGGTCCGCAAACCCCTTTTTCCCGACCCCTCCACAGTGCACGTTGCACATAGCCTGGCTATCGACGGACAAAATATCATAAGTGATATTTAGTCTGGGGACCACCAATTCATTTTCTCATAGGAGAGGTGTGGTTTATGATTGTCCATAGCCGTTTATTATTACGTAGCCATAGCCAATCGTATCATGGTATCAGATGACGTATGACGTACCCGCTGTAAACTTTCAAGCTAAACTATTTAGAACACGGTCTAAAGCTTGATTGAAAGATGGCGTTGCGTCTGCTGCTGTCATGTTGGATCTGTAAATAAACTACAAGGTTCTGTATGTGGAATAGCGCGTCATCGTTTTACCGTCCCTCCTCGTTCTGTGATTGGTCCAAATCCATGCGAAATTTCAGCCATGGTCCCCAGACTGTTGTGCAGTTCGAAAGGATTCGAGCAGAGCTGGAATGCACATGGATGCACACAGCTGGCAATTCTCAGAACCCAGTCAGAACCGTGCGTAATGTTTCCTCATCCTGCAGGATTTCACACATGGCTGGGCCATTAGTGCACCTGATGCGCGGGTTGTGGGTTCCCCTGGTCTCCACAGGCTGCCTGCAGATCGGGTCATAATAATAGGTGTGTTTAAGATGAGCCAGGCACTGGAGGCGCTGCAGGCGAGCGGTGCAGGCCGGTCAGATTCGTGTCCAAGATGGCACCACCTTGCTCTGACCTGTGCGACGGTGTATTCTAGTGAGAGCGAGGCGGCTGGAGCGCCTTGGGCAGGCGGGCGAAGTTGCTTTTCTCCGCCTCCCTCAGCAGCCTTAACTACAAAGGCCAAAGGGATGATGGGAAATGAAGTGCTGTAAACACGTGCGCTGACAGCAGACTGACAGATGATTGGATCTGAGCTGTGTTTAGATCAGAAACATGTTGCCCTGACGCTCCTGCCATCACAGATCTACTTTGATCTGCACAAATGCTTCACAGGCTTCGTATTTGACAGAAAGTGCCAGTGTGTTCAACATCATTTAAATAAGCATGAGTTTATTATTCTAATCCTGAACTGTAAGAGTAGAGTCTATTCTTTTGCTCTAGTGATGGGGCGTCTGTCTGGTGTGTGGGAGAAGCAGAAATGCGTTCACAAACTTTTTAAATAGTTTTATTCACAAACTCTTTCTAACAAACGCGAGACGCTGCGTGATCTGAGGCTCCTCTCTGTTCTCGGGGCCGTCATGTGTCTGACTTGATTCCAGGCGCCTTTCTCCGCCCTCCACCGCCACCGCCTGGTCTCGTCTGGAATCAAGGCAAGGCGTACGCACGTGGCACTGTATGCAGCCACGACTCATTCTATCATCTTTACAGCAGGTCTAAATAAGCAGCGTTTTGTTTCTTGTGATCCAGAGAACGCTTTTGTGGAGCCCAATGTCTTCTATTTTCCAGGGCATGAGCGTCTGTGCACGAGTTTGCGTTACCTAACATCCAAAGCTTGCAGAGTCTGCCCTAAAGTGCTCATGCCCTTCCCAATACTGGTTTGAAAACAAAACAGTGCAACAGACTAATGTGGAGACTGCAATTCACCTCTTTGGAGCCAGACAGAAACTGATGTGCAGTGGCGGACTGGCACCAAAAAGAGGCCCTGGCAATTTTAGCAGAGAGGCCACATTTGTCTGCCGGTTGCGGGCGGCCAATCCGCCAAAAGGCGGCCGCATCTCTGCTTTATTTATTTATTTATCCTTTTTATATGGCTGTGCGCCACAAGTTGTGATGAGCGGTGAGCGAGCCGCTGGTGGTGCTGCCGCTTGCAGCCATTGCGCCAATAGGCGGCCGCTTCCTCGCTTTATTTAGCCTATTTATTTGTTTGTGATGCGGCCACAACAAGTGATGAGACCAGGCGGCCGCAGTGGCATTTGCCCACATTGCCCAATGGCCAGTCCGTCACTGCTGATGTGTGATAACCAGCACCACTCGTCTCAACATTCGTTTGTTTGTTTGTTTGTTTGTTTGTTGTTTGTTTGTTTGTTTGTTTGTATACTGTATTGTTCCCAAAGGGAAATTTGTCCTCTGCATTTGACCCATCCTTCGATGCCGCTGGGCATGACCTGTAACCCGCATTCACGTTGAGCTTTTGATGGAAATCTCAAAATGTAAAATCTACAGATCTATAAGTTTTGTAATGTACACGTTTTTGTTTCCTGTGTAAAATCCCAGTAGTTTCATTGATATTGGACATTAAGGTGAAAATGTTTTTTTCCACATTTTATTGTTATCATACTTCCAACCATAGATTACCCAACGCCTCTGTTTTAAACTATTGGCTCTTTAGAATGACATTAAGTGGGACCTATAGGCTGTTACAGTTGGTTATGTATAAGTGCAGTTTTTGTTCACATGTGGAGTTTGTTGTTGAACATAACCTGCAGCTCATTTCACATTTAGTTTTTCAAATTAAATTAAATTCATATAAGAATTTCTGATCGTATTATTGCCTTGAAACAGTTGCATATTACACATATATTTAGTTTATCCTTCCTATTTTGTTGTTTTTTGAGGGCGTATTAGAGTGACATTCTGTTAGGTGGTCCTCAGAAAACAATTGGAAAATAAAGTGGTCCTTGGGCTTAAAAAGTTGTAGAAACACTGCTCTATTCAAAGGAACTTGTGATTATTTTACATGAAAAACATCTACAATGACTGCACTGTAGCTGATTTGAAGTTGTACATTTTAGGAAATAAATGTACATTTCCTTTCAACATCTGTGTTTTTCCAATGTACTAGTTTTGTAGGCAACCTTTGAGGGCCAACTTGTAGTGCCTCTGACCCCACTTTGGGAACCACTGCCCTACAGGAAGTTAGCATCATGTTTTAGGTGTGTTTCTACTGGCAGGTCCTACCCAGCCCAGCTGGTCTGCCCTTTAGGCGAGCGTCTCCACTGCTCATGCCAGAGCCAATCCGGTCTGACCAGGCATAAGTTTTGGGACCGGCCTCAGGCCATGGCCAAAGCACTGAACCGAGACTAACGTGATGTGAACAGACGCTGGTCTCTGATTGGCCAGAGGACAGAGGACCGCCCTCACTAATAACATGCAGGTCATACATATTTAATATTTCACAACATCATACGCTGATGGAAAAGGTGATTTTGTAGATGATAGCATTTAGCCGCTGGTGTTGGCATAACATTAGTATGTAGCTTAGCTTCATAGCTCATCTTTAGCTGCTTAGTATTTGCCTTGGCCCCCTGAATAATTCCTTAACTCCACATTATTTGTCCATATTATTCTCATCGCGGCTCACAAAACTTTTCAGGCTGTTCTGTTGTTCCTTCAGCAAGCTCCGACCACAACCACTGCAGTTCTTTATAAAGTGCAAACCCTCACGTGTTCTGGGAAGAGTAGATATGTGAGAAACTGAGTACTTCGACCAGGCCGAGAGGAACTGAGGCACGGTTTGGGAATCAAACCCGTGACCGTCTCTCTGTGGAGCTGACCACTCTGCCTCTGACTCCTCAGAGCCACTTCCTGTCCGGGCAGGAAGTGCAGCAGCGGTGGTGCGGACCCCGAGGAGGCGGACCCAGGGGTGGAGTTAAGCGTGAGCCGCCGCAGCCTGAGGCAGAAGGTCCAGGATGCAGTGGGGCTGTGTCTGAGGGCCCCCAGAGTCCGGGCCCCGGGCTCCAAACGCAGGGTCCACTCTGAGCTACGAGACGGGCCGCTGAAGTCCGAGCGGAACCACTGGGACCTGGACCAGAACCTCAACCAGGTCCAAGACAAGACCCACCTCAGCCACATGGACCAGATCAACGGTGAGTCCATCAGTGATGGGATTTATGGCTTTAAGGCCAAAACAGCGTTCTCCAATAACATCTTAGTTTTAATGTCTAAATTCATCCTTTACACTGTGGGTTTTATATGATTTGGACTGTGGATCAGACACTATGAGTGACAGTAACATGACATTAAATACTGCGCGCTCTTTATGTTCAATGAAAATGCAGAGACCTCATTGCACTTCAGTCTGTCACAGACCGACAGGTGAAGAAGGAAGTCATGGGCGGCATCTAAAAAGTGGAAAGATAGCTCGTTTCTCCTTTTTCTTAACCTTTGAGGCTGACATCATGAGGTCGACCTTGAGGAACCTTTTGCAGTTAGGAACAAGAGCTTCAGCTGCTCCTTCTGCCTCAGGACGATCTGAACCTTCCTAACCCATATCCACACATTTTGGTCCAGAGGAGATTATATCCAACAATCACTTAGTTGTATCCGGAATAAACAAGCCTGACCGCAGGAAATCAGCAACAAACTCGGCTGTTGTAAAGAACAGGAAGTGGGGCGTCTTTCACACCGTCAACAATTCCAAAATAATAAGGGACTCTACTGTGAAACCAAAAGGCCTATTTGGCAGTCACCTTAACGTTCGTAGCCTCATATCTAAATGTGATCAAATCCAACATTCATTATTAGAATCAAACCTATTTCCTCTGCTTGTCAGAAACCTGGCTGCACGCAAATTCCCCTTCTGCTGCTTTCATCGTACCTGGCTATCAAATGTTCAGACGAGATTGGGTAATATCAAAAGGAGGCAGGGTTATGGTATACATAAAAGATACCCTTCACGCTGAGGAAATACATTTTCCAAATTCTGAACTGGAATGTATTGGACTAAAAATAAGCTTATCTCCGCAAATGTCGCTTAGCCTTGTAGTAATTTATCTCCCACCTTCTGCTGGTAAAGATTTCTATGAGAAATTTAATAACATGTTTGCAAACTGCAATCTCGACAAAGAGTTAATAGTTATGGGGGATTTCAACGTTAACTGGTTGGACAGAGCAGCAAGAAAAACTCTTAAACTGATAACTGACAATATGGATCTCACACAGGTGATAAAAGGCCCAACAAGGATAACACAAATTGATCTAATATTCTGTAATAAACCAGAAAGAATCACAAAATCACTCAATATGATAACAGGGTTATCAGACCACAATTTTGTGCATGTGGCTCGAAACTAACTAGTAAAAGATATGGAACCTTTAATACTATAAAGGATCAAGAATCGTATAGAATACCCCATAAGGACTATGGATGCTTCAAAACCACCGTTGATAGTTTTAATTCGAGTAGCTTAATCGCTGAAAAAGACTTGAACAATGGTAGAAATAAGTTCTCATGCAAAATAAAAAGTATTGTTGAGGGATTTACTCGTAGGTTTAAACGGAAGAAAAGGAAAACTGCTCTCCCATGGATAAATACTGATACTCTGAAAGTAATGAAAGAGCGAAATTTAGCACTAAAAAAGGCCAATAAAACAAAATTGTATCTTGATAAACTCCATTTTGCCTCGTTAAGAAATAAGGTAACTACTATGCCTCAGTTCTTCCTTAGTAAGCCCTATTACTCAACTAGTCAACAAGTCACTTTCTCAGGGAGAGTTTCCAAATGCATGGAAAACAGCCATTGTTTCCCCAATCTTTAAAGGAGGTGACCCTCAATCTATTTCCAACTACAGATCAATCAATATATTGCCAATTATGTCTAAGGTTTTAGAAAAGTGAGTATCTGAGTAGATCAGAGACCACCTCAACAATAGTAAATCTCTACATCCACTACAGTTTGGATTTAGAGCAAACCACTCAACCGAGACCGCTAATTGCTTCTTCATTGATAAAATCAAATCTCTACTTGACAAGAACAGTGTCGTTGGTGCCATTTTTCTCGATCTTAAAAAAAAAGCATTTGATACAGTGCATCACAGACTACTGGTATCCAAACTTTCTCTTTTTAATTTTTCAGTTAATGCCCAGAAATGGATTGAATCTTTCAAATCGCTCCCAAAGAGTCTGTGTACACAGTCACCATTCCAAATCCCTCTGTCTATCTACTGGAGTGCTGCAGGGCTCAATCCTGGGCCCTCTTTTGTTCTGCATGTACATAAATGATCTTCCGCTTGTGTGCCCAGAAGTTAACGTTCAAATGTACGCAGATGACACAGTTCTGTATGTGCATGGGTCCTCCAAAGACGAAGTTGCAATAAAATTTACAAATGCCATGGCATTTAAGTTACCGTATGGTTAACCAAATGCTGCCTGCAGTTAAACATATCGAAAACTGTTGGAATGTTTTTCACAAAAACAAATAACTCCTCAAACCCAGATATCATACTATCAGCTGAAATATTACATATAACGCAACAATTCAAATACCTTGGCATTGTACTTGACTCCCATCTCAGTTTCAAATCCCACGCTAAACAGACAGTCAAAAGAGTTAAATTTAATTTGTCTAACTTCCGATTCATCAGAAAATCCATGTCCACCCAAGCAGCCAAAATGTTTATGCACTCAATGATTTTTTCCCACATAACCTACTGCCTCACTAGTTTGTCTCAAGCCAATAACACCACGCCCAAACCATTACAGTCCTTATACAAACAGGCAATAAAAGTATCAGACAAGAAACCACGTCATTTTCACCACTGCGGCCTCCTCTCCAAATACAACCTACTCAGTTGGGACAACTTCATCAAATTCACCAACATCTGTCTGATTTATACAATTTTACATGGCCTGGCACCCCCACCTCTCAGTGATTTCATCAGTCAAAGATCAACCACCACTAGAGGAGCATCAAGAGGAGACTGTGTAGTACCACTCTGAAAAAATGCATTTGGTCACTCAGCTTTTTCAGTCAGGGCTTCAAAAGAGTGGAACAGCCTTCCAACAACAATCAGAGAAATACCCTTATTTAGTTAATTCCGCTCACATTTTAAAAATTGGCTGTTACAAACCTGTCATCATTAAACTCCCTGCTGCCCTCTTATGACGACCCTTGCATGTATTTGTTCTGTTGTTTTGTTCTTGTCATTTTCCACTGTCTTCTTAGCTCTATGCTTTAGTCTTCCTGCTGTTGTTTTTATTATTCTTACTTGTTGACATTGTCTTGCTTTTATTGCTTGCTGCTGTACTGCACTGTCCCTGCCATTTGTTTTCATCGCTCCTTTTATTTGACCTGTGTATTTCACCGCTGTACTCTCTTCCTACAATGTATATAATGCTCTATTATTGCTTTATTTTTAACCCTGTACTTTTTTGTAGGTTGCCCTCTGTACATCAGGCAAAGGACTACAGATGAAAACTAGCCTCCTGGCTCATTCTGGCATATTATACAGTTGCACTGTTGGTTAATATGCACTGTCCTATAATAAATAAATTAAATTAAATTAAAACCCAGCGGAGGAACAACCAGGAAGTTACGTCACCAACAGCTGATTCATAAAAACTACAAAACCCACACAATGAACTACAATATCCTCCTGCAACAGATTTAATGTTATTTCCAACCGCAAGTTTCATTCTTGTAAAATGTAACAAAAGTGTGTAAGGTATAAGTTCATAGATTTCCTAAAATAATGCTTCTACTGTGACATGGA